>PVJC01001322.1:0-70348 GCA_004026665.1 Murina feae
TGTTCCTTTAAGGCGGCCTTCTAACTACTAACGAAGCCTCCTCTGCTTCACCTCGCAGCGTCTATAATGAAACAATTGTTACTTTTACTGGTTAGGCCGGAGCTGCTCTTTCCTTCAGCTCCGGAGGATTCTATGATTGTTATATTGTTTCAAATGTTTCAAATCTGTGTTTCGCTAGAGCCAGTTTAAGTGGAGAGGCCGCAGCTTCACTTTCGCTCCTGCCACAATGGAAACTGCCCTTTATTCAGGTCCGGGAGTGGTGGCCGCCATGTTGGCTGGGCTAATTTGCATACAGCCGCTCTGATTGGCTGGTGGGCGTGGCTTACCCTGTCTCGGAGAAACGGTTAATTTTAATATTTCACTTTTATTAGTTTAGATATCACATTTAAATATATTTATTCAGAACACATAGAACTATGCCTCACACAGACTAGACACCCAATACATTTGTATATGTGTATATACTAGTATATATACACACATAACATTTGTGTATGTCATGTGTGATGGTACACATGCTTTTCAGACTCTGTCAGTGTTTAGTCCATACACCCTCTGAATACTACGCCAATTTTGGCTCATTGGTTTCCAATTAGCTTTTCCTTCCAGCAACAATCACATTCTCTCTCTGGTGCAGGACTGCCCTCAGCTAACTGGGTGCTGCTTTGCCTGTGTGTTGGGAGATTATGGATGTCTGGGTTTGCGACCTCCTTGAAAACAAACCTGCAACTCATGAGTGAAGGGGTGGGAGGCAGAACCTTTCCAGTCCCCTTTTTCGATTAAGTGATGACTCAATGCCTTGAACGCAGTGCTAGAGCCTCCTACAGGACTGCCCTGAAGTGACCCTTGGTGACTGCTCAATACTGCACCCATGGTTGGCCTTTTCCCTTCTCAACCCCAATTCCCTACTCCACCACTAGACTTTCCTGAAAGCATTTTCACATGAATCTAGCTCTGTGTCTGCCTGTGGGAGATCATTTAAGGCTGATTTTGAACCTACTTTTTCCACACAAATATTCTCTTGGAATAGGTTAAGATATTATTTAGTGCAAACTAAAAATGTAACACATTTAAAAATTGGAAACTATTGGATGATATTAATTTTACTTTTAGATATTCAGTGAACATCCTTATATCTTGGTGTTTTTATAATTTTATTAGCATGTTTCTAAACACAAAATGTTGGCACAAAAGGATTATACTATTCAATTGTCTTTAATGTATAGTCTCCTCCATTAATATAGCAGTAATTGTTCAGTTGTGTATAAAAATTCCAAGATGCTCACAATGTCATCACAATTAGGTGTTCTCATGTTAAAAATATTCACAATTTTTAAGTATGACATAGTATCTCATTATTGGACTTCTTTTATTATGTTATACTAGGGGCCTGGTGCATGAAATTCATGCACTGGGGTGGGGGGTTCCTCAGCCCAGCCTGCCTCCTCTCACAGTGTGGGCAGGTGCCATGTGTGTGTGTGTGTGTGTGTGTGTGTGTCCTTTGGGGGCCTGCCCCCAGCTGCACTGCTGAGGCTCAGAGCAGGCGCCCTGTGGGTGTATGTGTGTGAGTGTGTGTATCCCCACTGGGGGGCCTGCCCCCAGCCGCATCTGAGGCTCGGAGCAGTGCACATGGAGGCTTGGAGCAGGTACTCCTCTGTGTTGATCTCTCAGACTCCTAACCTGCCTGCATGTTGTTCTGTCCTGTGAGCTGTGGCCAGGGCTGGGTGATGCCAGCTGCCCATGCTTGCTTGCTCCCGCATCTCACCACCTGTGACCCAGAAGCAGGCCATCGGTGACCTGGAAGCAGGCTACAGTGGCTCTCCAACATCCCCGTGGGGTCCCAGATTGTGACAGCATGCAGAGGGATCCTGGTCTGGCCCTGCTTGCCTGCTCCCCAATCTCACCCCTGTCACCAGGAAGCAGAATCTCGCCCCGGCAACCACGAAGCAGCCAGGCCCCGCCCAGCCTCTGGACAACATGCAGGCGGAGTCTTACCTCCTCTGTGATCTCACCCTGGTGACCATGAAACAGCCAAGCCCCACCTGTGTGCTGTCTTGCGGCTGGCCAGCCACCATCGTGGCTGGGTTAATTTGCATACAGCCACTCTGATTGGCTGGTGGGCATTGCTTAGGCATCCCAGAGAGATGGTTAAGTTCCATATTACTCTTTTATTAGAGTAGATACTAGAGGCCTGGTGCACAAAAATTTGTGCATTTGAGGGGGGGTTCCCTCAGTCCAGCCTGTGCCGTCTCACAGTCTGGGACCCCACGAGGGATGTCGATCTGCTGGCTTAGGCCCATTCCCTGGGGGATCGGGCCTAAGTTGATAGTCAGACATCCCTCTGGCAGCCCAGGAGCCCTTGGGAGATGTCCACTTGCCAGCGGGGAGCAGGCCTAAGCTGCAGTTGGACATCCTTAGTGCTGCTGAGGAGGCGGGAGAGGCTCCCACCACCACTGGTGTGTTGGCAGCTGTCAGCCTGGTTTGTGGCTGAGCAGAGCTCCCCCTGTGGGAGTGCACTGACAACCAGAGGCAGCTCCTGCATTGAGCATCTGCACTCTGGTGGTCAATGTGTGTCATAGTGACAAGTCATTCCCAGTGGTTCTGCTGTTAGGGTCAATTTGTATATTACCCTTTTATTATATAAAATTTTTTTGGTCATTTTTATATTTTCTTTAGATACTATTACTTACATAACTAGGGGCCTAGTGCACGAAATTCGTGCACTGGGGGGGGGGTGTTCCTCAGCCCAGGCTGCCCCCTCTAACATACTGGGAGCCCTCAGGGGGTATCCTACTGATGGCTTAGGCCAGCTCCCTCCTCCCCTAGGGGAGTGGGCCTAAACTGCAATCTGGCCTCCCTTTGTGGGAGGCGACCAGGCTAATCAGAGGAAGCCACCAGTCCCATCACCCCTCTGCTGTAGACACTTCCAGTCACAACAGCCACCAAGGTGTTTTCATCAACATGGACTCCAGTCCCTTCACCATGAAAAAATGACAACTTTCTTCAGGCATTTTCAAGATGTGTCTTTCATAGGATATGACATTTCTTTCTTTTTTTATCCTCACCTGAGGATATGTTTCCATAGACTTTTAGAGAATGTGGAAAAGAAGGGAAAAACAGAGAGAAACAACAGAGTGAGAGGAACACTTTGATTGGTTGCCTCCTGCATATGCCAGGGAGGAGCCTGCAACCGAGGTATATGCCCTTGGTCAGAATTGAACCCACACCCTACAGTCAGCAGGCTGAGGCATTATGCACTGAGCCAAACTGACTAGGGCAGGATATGACATTTCTTAGCCCTCCAGCAGTGGACCTTCATTTTTTTTTTCTCCAGCAGTATGGTGGAAAAACCCTAGATCACCTTTTTGGATTCTTATTAACCAAGTTATTAAGAATATTACCCTGTGGCATACAGGGAGCTTAGCCAATGAGCAGTCAGAAAAGGTGTTTCCTCTGTAGTTCCCTCAGATCATCAGCACCACCCCTCCCCATCCAATTGCAGCTCCACCCCTGCCCAGGCCTGTAACCTCCGGCTGAGGCTGCAGGCCTGGGGAGAGGACCCCCAACCCCTCTGATTGCCAGCTTCACAGAGTTCAGGCCTCTGAGATTATCGGCTCTGATCCTGCCCCCTGGCATCACTGGCTCTGCCCTTGTCCCACTGGCAGCCTCTGGCCAAGACTACAAGCCTGGGCAGGAGACCCTCAGCTGCGATTGCCAGCGCCGCCCTTGCCCATGCCTGAGGCCTCTGGCAAAGGCCTCTATTCTGGGAAGGGGACCTCCCCAGCCCCCTCTGATTGCCTGTTCTGCCCCTCGGGCCCCCCCACCTCCCCCACCAACTGCCTGGCTAACAGGCCTGACCACTTCAGTGGCAGGGCTGAGCCAGACTGGACATTGCCATCTTGTGGTTATGGGCACCACCATCTTGTGGCCATGGGGGTGATCATCTTTGTGATGGAGTGATGTCTAATTTGCATATTGCTCTTTTATTAGATAGGATTGTTGCTTATTTTCCATCTTTTCATTGATTTGAAAGGGGTTTAAATTTATTAAAATATTTAATTCAATGTCCCTTGTATATGATATAGATATTTTTAATTGCTCCTTAATAGTTTTCTCTATGAGAGACATAGATAAGGGAGTTAAAATTTTTAAATAGTGAAGTCTATCAACCTTGAATGGTGCTTAAATAATCTCTTCCCCATCAAAATGGTATTTTAATATTAACTTATATTTTTCAGATAGCTTTGTAATTATTTTGCTATAGAGATGATATAAGTATCTCCTTGCTCCCCCAGATGGCCTAGTTTTCATGTCTTTTTATAATCTACCCTTTTCTTATTAATTTGAAATGACATTTTTATCATATACTAAATTGTAAACATACTCAAAGCTATTCCTGAACATCTTCTCTGTGCTAGTAATCCAGAGTCTTATCTAGTCCAGGTTTTAGTTATTGCATATTTATAATATCTTTTGACATCTTATAGGTCATATGTCCCACAATCTGTTTTTCTCTTCTATGTGTATTGTTTCAGAAGAACTTTAGAATCATATCATACATTTTAGAAAGCAACAACAATATTATTTTTATTGACATTGTGGGAAATGTATATGTTTCAGTAGGAAATAAATTGATATTTTTATTTTAATATTCTTTTATACTGTTAGTAAATTGTCATTCTACAAAAATGTATAATGTCATACAATATTGGTCAAACATGTTAATGTTAACATTGTTTTTATTTTTATTTTTGTTATACTTTAAACTAGCCTTTTTTTTGCTAAATACTCTTTTACTTATTGTTGTTATAGAAAAACTACTTATTATATATCTATAAATTTTTAACTGGTATATCCACATTCTCTTAATTTTTTTTTTTTTATTGAGGGAGAAACCAAAATAGCGACATAGGTAAACACCTGTATTTGCTGTCTCACACAACCATTTCAAAACCACAACGAAAAGAAAAAATGAACACCACCCAGACCCACAGGAAGACTGGCTGAGTGGAAATTCTACAACTAGAAAGAGACTGAGACTCAGAGGAGCTGTGGAAGCAAAGTGCAGAGGTATGGAGGTAGCAGAGCGGGCTTGCGGAGAGGACTGGTGACTGAGGAAGTGGTTTCCTTTTTCATTCTGGAGGGAGTCACAAGCTCCTGACAGCTCTGAACTCTAGTTCCAGGAGAGTTTCTGGGGACCCAGACTCATTCAGGGAGAAGCTGGACTATTTGGCATCTATGAGGCACTGGGAGAAAATCCAGAGTGGCTTTCTCTCGGCATTGCTTGCAGTGAATACCATGGGACATGGAGACCGGTGCCTCTTAGGGCAGAGCTGAGAATCAGCCATAGCTGTTTACTCCACCCTGTTGACTCCCTGAGACCCTGCTCTACCCAAGCTGCACAAAGAGGCTTTTGCATATAAAAGGCTGGGTAGCCTTAGGCAGAAGCTAAAATAGCACCTCCTTAGAGATCCAAGAGCCAGTGTACCCAGTGGTCAGAGTGGGACCATCCCAATTGCAACTCCTCAGATCCATAAGGGACACACTCAGGGGGCAGACTCAGTGAGCACCAAAGCCCCACTGAAGCAAGTCTTGCCCCATAAGGGTGTCTCTAGCACAGAAGTTCTCCCACCATAGACACAGCTGATTCTCACAGCCAAGTGGCCTGGAGGTCAATTTCTCCCAGTGATATCAATAGCAATCAAGGCTTAGCTACAACAACACTGTGCACAAAGTCCACAAAGCAGTGCACCAAGAGTGTCCACCTCAGGTAATTGGGGAGGCTGAGCCACTCGGCCCTATAGGACTCCTAGCACAGAAAGCCATTCTATCAATGCAGGGAAGCAGCGAAAATGTGGAGACAAAGAAACAGATCACAAATGACAGAAATGGAGGAAAGCAAACGACTGGATATAGAATTCAAAGCCATGGTTATAAGGTTTTTCAAGAACTTTCTAGAGACTGCCAATAAATTTAGTGAGACCCTCGAGGATATGAAAAAGGACCAGCTAGAAATTAAGCATACACTGACTGAAATAAAGAATAATATACAGAGATCCAACAGCAGATGAAAGGATCACAAGAATCAAGTCAAAGATCCAAAATACGAAAAAGCAAAAAACACCCAACTGGAAAAGCATACAGAAAAAAGAATCCAAAAATATGAAGATAGTGTAAAGAGCCTCTGGGACAACTTCAAGCATACCAACATCAGAATTATAGGGGTGCCAGGAGAAGAGAGAGAGCAAGATATTGAAAACCTATTTGAAGAAATAATGATAGAAAACTTCCCCTATCTGGTGAAAGAAATAGACTTGCAAGTCCAGGAAGTGCAGAGAACCCCAAACAAAAGGAATCTAAAGATCACACTAAGACACATCATAATTAAAATGCCAAGGGCAAAAGACAAAGAGAGAATCTTAAAAGCAGCAAGAGAAAAGCAGTCAGTTACCTACAAGGGAGTACTCATATGACTATCAGCTGATTTCTCAACAGAAACTTTGCAGGCCAGAAGGGAGTGGCAAGAAATATTCAAAGTGATGAATAGCAAGAACCTACAACCAAGATTACTCTACCCAGCAAAGCTATCATTTAGAATTGAAGGTCAGATAAAGAGCTTCACAGACAAGAAAAAGCTAAAGGAGTTCATCACTATCCAACCAGTATTATATGAAATGCTGAAAGGTATCCTTTGAGAAGAGGAAGAAGAAAAAATAAAGATAAAAATTATGAAGAACAAATACATATCTATCAACAAGTGAACCTAAAAATCAAGTGAATAAAAAAAGAGTGATGAACAGAATAAACTGGTGAATAGAATAGGATCAGGGGCATAGAAAATGAGTGGACTGACAATTCTCAGGGGGAAAAGGGTATTGGGGATGCAGGAAGAGACTGGACAAAAATCATACACCTATGGATGAAGACAGTGGCGGGGGGGGGGTAAGGACAGAGGGTATGATGGGAACTGGGAGGAGGGGAGTTATGGGAGGAAAAAGAGGAACAACTGTAATAATCTGAATAATAAAGATTAAAAAATATTTTTATTGAGTTCAGAGAAGACGGGAAAGGGAGTGAGGGATAGAAACATCAATGATGAGAAAGAATCATTGCTGAGTTGTCTCCTATATGCCTCCTACTGGGGATTGAGCTCACAACCCAGTAGGGGTTGTGCCCTTGACCAGAATAGAATCTGGGACCCTTCAGTCCTCAGGCTTACACTCTATCCACTGAGCCAAACCAGCTAGGGCTTAATCTTGTTTCTTCAACCAACGTTACTGTAACATAAGATGGGAAATTTCATCCAGATGTAGACTGATCACACTATTTATTTAATTATTTAATTATTTAATTATTTATTTATTTATTTATTTATTTATTTATTTATCTATGTGTTCTTACTGTTTTTTAGAGAGGAAGGAAGGAAAAGGGATATAGAGATGGGAACATGGACCAGGAATCAGTTGATCAGCCACTGAGACACACTGCCTGGGCTAAGACTGATCACATCACTTGATGTTCAAATGAACCAAGTGAATGGCCTAATACTGAAATTTATGTTTACATTTTTTTGCCATTAATCAAACTGAAAATGGGATTTAGCCAAAGATAAACAGTTATGATATTTCTCTTACAAAGGTAGGAACCAGGTTTTTCATTTCAATATTATATACTCTGGCACTTCTGTTGGAAGACAGAACCTCCTCCTAGAACCATGCTCCCATGTTTGCCTTATTCACTCACGAGAGACCTGGTACACGAATTCATGCAAAGGAGCGGTCCCTAGGGGAAACTCACAGTCCAACACCGCCTGCAGCTCCTACCTGCTGATCCTGCTCATCCCGGCCCTACTGCACCTGCCATGGACTCACGCCCAATCAGTCCAGATCGGGAGAGGCTCTCGTCACCGCAGCAGTGCTTGCCAGCTGTGATCCCTGCGTCAGGTGCTCTACTGAAATGGCCTGTGGAATCAGGTGAAAACCAGCTCCCTGACATCCCCTGAGAAGTCCTGGATTGTGAGAGGGCACAGGCCAGGCCAAGGGAATCCACAATCAGGGCAGGGGAGGGATCATGGAAGGGCTCCAGGGTATGTCCAGCCCCGTCTCGTGCAGTCCCAATTGGGGCTAATCAGGGCTGGCTGGCTGGGGAGGAACACGGGAGGTTGGGCAGCTGGGGAGGGACCCTGGGAGGGTTCCAGGGCATGTCCAGCCCATCTTGCTCAGTCCAGATCAGCCAGATCCCAGCATCAAGCTAACCTATTGGTCAGAGCATCCGCCCACTGGTGGTCAGTGCATGTCATAGTGAGCTGTTGAGTGGCCTTAGCATATCATTAGCATATTACACTTTGATTGGTTGAATAGTCAACTGGTCACCAGATGACTGGACACCTAGCATATTAAGCTTTTATTATATAGGATTCCCTCCTTGACTATTGCATTTTATAGCTTCTCAAAGCAAAAATAAAAAAAGTCCACATTTGATTTAGCAGTAAAACCCTAATGTTTCCATTTTGCTTTCAATTAAAGTAAACAGATGCATATAAGAATATTAGAGAAAGAGAGTTAGTAAATAACAGTGCCAACAGATAACTGGTAAGAATTTAGAAAAATTAAAAAATGTAAACATTCTGAAAAAAACAACAAAAAACACTAACAAGCATTTATCTCAACCAGGCTGCTTTGCAATTAGAAATGGGATATTGTTCAACTTGAACTTCTGCCATTAGTAGGGAAGAGTAAAATCTTTCGAGATAGAATTCTATTGTCCCTGGTCTAAAATGCTACTGAATAAATTGTCCGTGAATGAATTCAGTTCTCATCTCCATCCTGAAACTTCGATGGACTATGCTGATTTGTCGGCAGAAGAATTACTGGTTCTATTTGACTTTGAAGAATATCACAAGTTTTTCTCTATTGATTGGAATGGAAATGTTGGCTGCTCTATATATTCTGCTTTTTTTTTTTTTTTTTTTTACATAGGGCATTTTATTTTGTAAACTGTTATTGTAGATATAGTTATTCATTTCTGTCTTTTTGATACTGGAATCATAGATGGGAGTAGAAGTCACAGCCCTAGGAAGTGGCATCTTTCCGCCTAAACCAGCTCCTGGCAGAAATTTCTATTACTACAACTGAATGAGATTACGCACCACATTGAATTTGTATTAGATAACCTTGTCACTTTCCATTACCTACTTCTAAACAGTTATGAATAAGTAAACGCCCCCCTGTCCTTCAAGGATTTATGCCAATGTCAGGAAAATAAACACCAAATTGTGCCATTATCACATTGCCTTTGGCAGTTCACATATTCTAGTTAAAGAAAATTGATAAGCTAGTCTCAGATTATTTTGTAGGATCAAAAATGATCACTAAGGCTTCTCTGTGGTCCTGTAGCTTAGAGTCCATTCCTCTATCAATTTGGACTTTGTAAATTTGAAAACTCCATTCTCCCAAATGAAACTATGCTTTTCTTAACTGCATTGTGCAGGTGCTGATGCTCAGCACAGGAGTCTTCAGCAGGCAGGGAAGTCGTGTGATAGACATGGAAGCTGTGGGAGAACCGCTAGTTTATGTTATGGCCATGGACTTGACTATCAAACAGCAATCACAATGATCACTCATGGCACTCTTCTAATAAATTCTAGGATTATGCTTTGAAAAATCACCCTATGGCAGCATACATAATAGATATCATAATCACAACAATTCTCTCTGAATATTAAGGATGACCATATTATCTCCAAAAACAATTGTAAAATAAGACAGTAGTTTTTTTTTTTTGGTTTTTTTTTTGCATGCTAGCTAGAGCAGAGGTGGTCAATCTACAGCCTACAGGTCAAATTCCAATGTTTATCTGTATGACCTGCAAGCTACAAGTGGTTTGCACGTTTTTAAATAGTTGGAAATATCAAAAGAAGATGAACATTTCAATGTACATAAAATTTCTATGAAATTCAAATTCCACTGTCTACAACTAAAGTGTTAGGGCACTCAGCCATGCTCATTTGCCTGTGTATTGTCTAAGGCTGCCTTCAGGCTACACATGCAGAGGGTTCCGAGCAGCCACTGAATCAGTCTAAATAAAGAACACGCTCTGCAATTGTCCCCATCAAAGCTTTGCCAAAAGGCACCACCTATCACCACTGTCTGTGTCTTCATGATGAGTTGAACCACAGGCTGTGCCAGCTGGGTGGCTAATTAATCACAGGGGTCCCTTTGTGTTCTGACAGCTCAGAAAATGTCACCAGGTGCTGCTACCTTGTGCTCCACGTAACCCCCCAGGGGGAACTCTATCTGCTGTGGGGGAGGAGTTAATAGTGGCTGTTATCATCAGAAACTGTCTGTAAGCCCTTTTTCTCATGACCAAACCATTTGTTACCAGCAATGAATAGTATATAAGGTCAGGATCCACACAATGGTCCCTGCCCTCTTCTTGTGTGGGAATACATTTCAAGACTCCCATTGGATACCTGAAATGGCAAATGGTACTAAATCTCTACACCAGTGGTAAAGTTTAATTTATAAATGAGGCACAGTAAGACATTGACAATAGTAACTAAAAACAAAATAGAATAATCACAATAATACTAGGGGCCCAGTGCACAAATTCGTGCACCTTGAAAGAAACTGTGGGCTGTGAGGCTGTAGTGGGCATAGGGGTGGGTCTTAGCCCATCCACCGTACCCCCACCTAGCCCCTCCTGCCATGGCCCCTGTCTTCTGGAAGTCCCATTCCCACCACCACCGCTCCATGTGCTGATGGCGCTGGCCCTGCTCACACCACTGATGGCGCTGAGCAATTGGGGTGGTGCCAGCAGTGGGTTTGAGTGGGGCTGGTGCCTGTCAGTGAGTGTAAATGGCAGCTGCTGCCCCAATCATCCCTCAGGAGCAGGGGGGAGGTGGAGAAAGCCTTAGGGGGGACTGGGGCCAGCAGCCACTGCTTGCACCTGCTGACAGCGCTGAATGATTGGGACCAGCGCTGGGCACTGGCAGTGGGTGTGAGTGGGACCGGCAGCAGGTGCAAGTGCCATGTGGGATTGCGGTGCACAGGAGCAAAGAATTTTCAGTAACCACCAGAGGCTCACCCCAATGACAATAACCGGCACCCTGCCTTGGTCTGGAACCCCTGCCTGTTCCACCATTCCACAGCAACCAATGCCCACCATGTTCCTCACTCACTCTGCAACCTGCTGCTGACACCCACCATGTTCCGTGTGCACCCCCTGATGGTCAGTGCATGTCATAGCAACCAGTTGTTTGGTTTTTCTGCCATTTAGTCTATTTGCATATTAGGGCTTTATATATAGACTAGAGGCCCAATGCACAAAAATTTGTGCACTCACAGGGGTCCCTCAACCCAGCCTGTGCCCTCTCACAATCTGGGACCCTTCGAGGGATGTCCACTTCCTAGCTTAGGCCCACTCCCCGGGAGATCAGGCCTAAACTGACAGTCAGACATCCCTCTGGCAGCCTGGGAGCCCTTGGGGGATGTCCACTTTCCAGCAAGGAGTAGGCCTAAGCTTCAGTCAGACATCCTTAGCACTGCTGAGGAGGCAGCAGAGGCTCCCACCACCACCGCTGTGCTGGCAGCTGTCAGCCTGGCTTGTGGCTCAGCAGAGCTACCCCTGTGGGTGTGCACTGACCACGGGGCAGCTCCTGCATTGAGCGTCTTCCCCCTGGTGGTCAGTGTGTGTCATAGTGACCAGTCATTCCCAATGATTCTGCTGTTAGGGTCAATTTGCATATTACCCTTTTATTATATAGGATACTGTAATAAAAGTTATATAAATATGGTCTCTTTTATTGTATTATACTCATCCTTCTTCATCTTTCGATGATTTGAGATGATAAAATGTCTTATAAAGTTGATAACTTTCATCTTTTCAATTAAAAGAATAATTTAAGCCCAGAAGGAATGGCTCAGTGGTTAAGTGTCGACCTATGAACCAGGAGGTCATGGTTCAATTCTTGGTCAGGGCACATGCCTGGGTTGCCGGCTTGATCCCCAGTATGGGGAGTGCAGGAGACAGCCAATCAATGATTCTCTGTCATCATTGCTGTTTCTACTTCTCTCTCCCTCTCCCTTTCTCTCTGAAATCAATAAAAATATATTTTAAAAAAAGAAAATATAAAAGAAGCATTTAAGGACGTCTCTTTGGCATATCAGAATTGCCAGCGTCACTATTCTTGCACTTTGAGCCATTATTAAGCAAAATAAGGGTTACTTGAACACAAGCACTTTGATATCTGGACAGTTTTCTGCTAACAGAGATTATTACTAAGGGGCCAAAGGATGGAAGCGTATTCAGGAAAGTAGATTCACTGGACAAAGGATGAATCATGTCCTGGGAGGGTCAGAGCAGGACAGGGCACGATTTCATGATGCTACTAAGAATAGCACACAATTTAAAATTTAGGAATTATTTTATTTCTGGAATTTTCCATTTAATATTTTCAAACCAGGATTGAATGCGGATAACTGAGTCCTCGAAAAGCAAATCCATGGCAAGAGAAACTGTAGATAAGGGCTTACTACTGTATTTGCATCTGCTTAAGAAAGTAGGTGTCCAGACTCACTAATATTTCCTCAGATTTGCAGGTGCCTCACACAAAAGGTTAACATGGGGTATGGGGGTAGGCTAAATAGCCATCTCAGATGGTGGATAAAGAAAATTTGAATTTATTTAAGGAAAGGGAGTGGGGAGTGGAACATCCGAAGGGAAGGGATGCACAGCATGGAGCCAAGGGGACATTGGGTCAAAGATGGCAGCACCCAGGTGCTGGAGTTTCATTCTTATCTGCAGTCATTGGCAGGAGGCTTTGTGGTCAGTGGGTTTGGAGGCTGAGTGGTGGTGGGCTTGGAATGCAGATGGAATGCAGGTGTCTTTCAGACAGTTTCAATTCCTTATATGGTCTGACACCTAGAGTTCAGCAAACTTTTCCTGGTCATTTGTTCTCCTGTGGCAGGAAGCTTACAAATGGCCATTAAACATTATATTGCCTTATAGTTCTAACATTGCAAGCATACATCTCATGGTGGTTTAGTCATTGCACAGGTGCAGTGAATCTTGGTCCAGTGCTTATCCCATTGATACATTCAGCTAGTCTTAGGTTCATTCTCCATCTCACCTAAACCCATAGGCTGGTTTAAGGGAAATTAAGTTGGACAGAGATAAACATATGCCTGGCCTGTGACACATTGTGATATTGTGATTTATAAGAAGATACATATTTGCTCTTTATCCTGTTTCTGGTACAAAATCTAAAACTCTTAGTATTTCCTAAGCCATGAGAGAGATAAAGGTGTTTTGTTATGCTAATGAGGTGAATTTTGGAAAGCGCCTAAGGATGGGGCTGCTTGCCAGGGAAATCAACCATGAATACAGGGTTTTCCTTAGAGATAGGAAGTGGAGGTTGAATTTATCTCCAATGCCCTTTGAGTCAATCTATCATACCTATGAATGAAGCCTCCTTAAGTATCCAAAGGCCTGGAGTAGGAGAACTTCCTGTTGATAAACACTTGGAGACATGGGGAGGATGGGGAGCTCAGAGAGAGCATGGATACTCCGTGTCCTTTCTCCAAACCTTACCCTGTGCATCATTTTTTTCCTGGCTGTTCCTGAGGTGTAGCCTTTCATAATAAAATGGTGATCTAGTAAGGAAAATGTTTCTCTGAGTTCTGTGAGCTGCTATAGCAAATTTGTTGAACTCAAGGAAGGATCGTTGGAATCTCCAATTCATAGCCAGTTGCTCAAAAGCACAGGTGATGACATGAGCTTGGAAATGGCACCTGAAGTGGAGGGCAGTTTTGTAGAACTGAGCCCTGAACCTGTGGAATCTAATGCTATTTCCAGATAGAGAGTGTCAGAATTGAATTGAATTTTAGGACACCCTGCTGGTATCTCTAAGAATTGCTTGGTGGTTTAGGGGACTCCCACTTCCACACATTGGATTTTGGTGATCAGAACCACCTTGAATACACAGTAATCTCTGAGAAACAACTTTTGGGTTCTCCACATTAAGGTGTAGATGATAAGAGCACA
Source organism: Murina feae (assembly GCA_004026665.1). Taxonomy (NCBI): domain Eukaryota; kingdom Metazoa; phylum Chordata; class Mammalia; order Chiroptera; family Vespertilionidae; genus Murina; species Murina feae. The sequence goes on from PVJC01001322.1 coordinate 14,044, forward strand.
ACACACAAAAATTCATGGGGAAAATTGAAAAAAGGGCATTCCCATTTCTTTTTCTCTGTTGACTATCAAATTCTTGGCAGTGTTGATGCTCTTATTTTGATAGATTCCATGTCTATTTAAAAATTTCTAAACTTCAGATAAGAGACAAAACATTAGAAAATCATCCAGAAGTAACACCCCTACCCCCTACCCCAGACACACATCTTACCAACCCAGTGCAATAAAGGAGCTCTGTGGGGACCACACAGCCTCAGCTTGATTTTCATGGTAGAGAGCTCTAGACTGCCAAGGAAGTCCCTTTGTTTTGTTATCTTTGGTTACTAGATCTCCCCCTCACTATTTTCCCCCCTATTTTTGCAGTCCTAAAATAACAGGGTTAAACTAAAGTCCCTTTTCTATTGCATGACATGTTAGCATGCAGAAGGCAATTATTATGGTTCTCTCAGCTTCCACTTCCAAGTTAGGCATTCCTCCTTCCTTCAGCTCTTCCTAGCAAAACCCCCTTTTCAGATGCTTCTACAGCTGGACCGCCCTCCTTTGGACAGACACATTGCAGTGTGTCAGATTTAGTATGGCCTACAGAACAGCAACCCCTTGTACACAGACTAGGCCAGGGTTCTTTAGAGAAACCATTGAATATCTTATTTAATTACACACTTTTTTTTCCAAAACATTAAAAATGAACACAAAGATCAGTCAGGCTGGTGCCTTTTGGGCACAGAATTTTTCTCCTGGGCTCTTTGTTAATTTATAGAGGAACCTGTAAGGACTCTGAACTCACTCTCTCACTATTTCACAGAAACGTGGCACAAAGTACCCTTCCAGGTGAAAACAAAACCTTTCGTTTCAAGCTGCCTTAACCGTGTGGTACATTTTGTGTAAGGAGATAGATAAAGAACTGAAATTAGTTCACAATACTTAGAATGAGAGCGGTACTCATTGACAAATGCAACCAGATTACGATATACTGATTTCTAGAAAAGTTGTTATGGAGGTTTACAGGGATTAACACACCACTGAATTTATTATGCATCCTTATTTTGAGCTGGGAAATGAGGACAAACAGCCACTACTTTTTTATTTCTAAACTGATCCCAATTTGGAAAATATTGCAAATACCACCAAAGAAAAGAACCTAATATTTAAAACAGAATAAGAGAAGTTAAAAATGCACATGGGAAATAATAACGTGAAGTTTAGCCTGGATAATTCCAGTTAATAGATCTAGGAACCAGCAATCCAGATCAGAGTTGATCAGGAGGGGAAATGTTTGGAAAGCCAGGAGCAATCACGCTGGAAAAGACCCCCTAGATTGCACAACTGATAGGAGTTTGCAATTGGAGAACTGGCAATCCGGTGTGACTTCAGCTATAACCAAGGAATTATTGTGCCCTGAGGTATAATCTTTCCGTCTGTCATACCAATGAAGCAGGAGAATTCTAAGTAGACAGAAATAAACTCAATGACATTCAGTGTGCCTCAATGTCATAAAGATGTGATAAAATTTGAGAGATTCAAGAACTTGAATATCAGAGGAAGTAAAGAATTCACTTAGAAAATATATCAAGGAATGGAGTCCACATGAATATTCTAGCCTCATAATTTATGTGCAGTGAAAAAAGTAGTGAGAGTATTTTTCAGGGGATGTTTCTCCAAGAGCACAATATTATGTGAATTGTTTGACTGCATGCAAATGATAGATTCAGACTCAGAGCATAAGTGATTTGCATTCCTATCTTTAAATAGGAGTCCACCTCTTGAAAACATTGGAAAGATGTAAACAGGAAGGAGGAAAGTGGGTTGATTCTGTGTATGGGCAGAATCAGAGCTTGAAAGTCAAAAATGGCATCATATTGAGAATGCATGTGTTTCAAGATAAGTGGTTTAAGTATTCTGCCTTGTTTCAAGTAAATAGCAGATTATTCCTGTTTTCTTTAATATCACTAGGCACATTTTGCAAGACAGATGGCCTTAATGGCCCGCAACACCAATATTCTAAATTCCCTGCCCAACTGTAACAATAATGTCCTTTCAAATTTTAATAACACCTGTCACCCAGGGGACTCATGACCCTTCTTGAGTTTCATTACATGCAACATTTCATTAGCTTGGTTGTCTGTTTTGTTACTCTCCGCAAGGGGAGAATCATGTTAGGGGTGTGCAAATTGGCTGATATTATGATTTAAATTAGTTAATTTTTAAAAAATTTGTGTAATCATTAGACTCACAATTCCCTACACATTGATTCATAGTGTAATTACTATATTTTAATTTTTGCTGAATTACACTTTGACAATTAATGTATTTAAAGAAGATGAACTCTAAATGTCCTTTACTCTTTTTTAAATTTTGTTTTATTGCTTAAAATATTACAAAGAGTAGTACATATGTCCCCTTTTTTTAAAAAATGTGCTTTCTCTTTAAACATAAGCAAAAAGTAATGTCTTCTTATATATTCACTAGAGGTCTGATGCACGAAATTCATGCAAGAGTAGGTCTTCCTTCCCCTGGCTGCTGACACCAGCTTCCCTCTGGCACCCAGGACCTGGGCTTCCCTCGCAGCCCTGGATTTGTCTGGAAGGTTGTCAGGGAGGACATCCAGGTCTAATTAGCATATTACGCTTTTATTATTATAGATAATGAACATGGAGTTTTTCTCATAAACTCTGTTAATTTACAGAGGAACATAAAAGGACTTTAAACTTACACTTTTATTATTTCATGAAAACATGGTTATCTCCATGGAATGTTATCTTCTTGGAATTGAGAGCTAAAGGAAAGAGGGCTACTTAGATTACCCACTTGGAGATATTTGATGGGCTGTAGGTCTCTGACTTCACTGAACAATAATATTACTCCTGAAGGATACAGGAGTAATATTTCATCTTCACACAACCACTGCCTTTTTAAAAAAATACACTTTATTAATTTTTCACAGAGAGGAAGAGAGAGGGATAGAAAGTTAGAAACATCAATGAGAGAGAAACATCTATCAGCTGCCTCCTGCACACTCTCCACTGGGGATGTGCCCACAACCAAGGTACATGCCCTTGACCAGAATCTAACCTGGGACCCTTGAGTCCACAGGCCGACGCTCTATCCACTGAGCCAAACCGGTTAGGGCACCACTACCTTTTATTACCTGTACTTTTTCTGTTCCTCTTTCACCTCCTACAGCCTACATCACCCTTCCTCCAAACACTCCAAGGTTTATTCCTTCTTATATTTAGGATAGCCCATAATTGGAGAATGAATATAATATTACTGGTTAGTGTTTGTTTTCAACTGAACAAACACCTACTTATTTTCCAGTGATATGAATAATATTAAGTTCTCAGAGCCTTAAATGTTCATGTGTTGTGTGATTTATCTAAGGTATTTAACCAACTGGTCGAATCAGTCACTTCAATGAAAGCAGAAAAGGTGACCTTCAGGCTTTGATTATTTTGTCACTTTACACATGTAATTTGGAGAATTGAGTGTTGATTGGACAAGGTTTTTTGCAGCCTGGACTAGATTTTTTTTTTTCCTTAACAATTCCACAATAATAGCAACCAACCAGCCAACCAAACAAACAACAAAAACAACAAAAAGAGTAGCAAACAGGCCCATGCTGTTCTCATGCCAGGAACAGTGAAAGAGCTCTCTGCCCATTTTAATTTAGGGGAATCCTAAAATGGGAATGGTAACTTACAGAGAACTTCAGAAGCATACCCAAGGCATGTAGACACTCCATGGAGGCAGTGGTATTCTTAATGCCGTATTATGTCAACCACGGAAAGAACATTAATGTAGGTGCCCCAAATGGCTGCACAGTTGTTGGGACCCAGTGCACAATGAAAGGAATGGCCCCTTGTTTAAAAAAGGTTAATAATTTCATGGCAGTAACAGAAACCAAGTGCCAGGTCCTTCTAAGTATGTGGCTCTGGGCTAGTGGTTCTGTCACCCCACAAAGCCACCTCTGCTTAGAAATGGAAATGTTGACCTGCAGTGAGGTACCCTTATTTTCTTTGGTTCTGTGATGGTAAGCACTCCCTCGCAGGATCCCCATGGCTGTCATGGATGGGAGAAAGGCATCTGTGTTTCCTCAATTAACTGTACAACCAGGAGTCACTTTAATCAAGGACAAAATGGAGGTGATCAATGCAGGCACATGACAGAAACGTAACCTAACTTTACAGGAATTTACAGTTGTTCTCAGAAATCAGTAGAGGACACCAGCCAGTTCCCAAACACCATGTCTGTTCACAGCATTTCTGTTCTCCTGACCGAGCTGCCCTGATCCACAAAAGAGAGAAGACCACTTAGCAATCAATTAGCTGAAAAAGCCATATAACTTCTTTTTTTAAAGACCCTCACCTGAGGATATGTTTATTGATTTTAGAGAGAGAGGAACACAGAAAAACATGAATGTGCATTTATCCTATAGAAATCCCTTCGTCTATGAGCAACTTGAAATTTATTATTGCTGTAGCCTTAAGTAACTGGGTTGCAGGTCGAAAGCCTTACAATAAATATATCTTTAAATGCATTTTTTTCTGCTTTGTTTATTTTGTAACAGAGTTTGGTTGTTGTTTTTTTTTTTTAAAAGCTTACAATAACAATGATACTACTACTACTACTACTAATAAATCTCTACCTTATCCAACCTTAGCCATAAACACCCTTTTCCTGGAGACAGCACTTTTTTTGTTAGTGTTTTTTAATTTGTTGACACTATTACAATGTGCTCCATTTTCCTCATCTTTGTCCACCTACTCAGTCCCCATTTCTCCCTTGGCCTTCACCGTACTGTTGTCTGTTTCCATGGGCTATGCATATATGTTCTTTGGCTAATCTCTTCACTTTCTTTTATGCAGTCCTCCCCAGCCCCACAGACTCTGGTTTTTGACTCAACAAATACTTGACTAGCTTTATTCATTTAGATAAAATTTGGTTACATGTAATATTATATCTTGTATCCATATGCAACCCCCTAAATTGCCATGGTTGATGCTTTCATTGTGTGCATGTTACGCACACACACACGTCTCTATACATTTTTCTTAATGTATATTGCCACTATAAAAATGAGTCTCCCTAAGTATGAAGATCTGCACCTTTCTGAGGAAGATGAGACTCATGAATTAGCTATGCTGGTAGATCATCTATAGGAGCTTATAAATCATTTATTTCAGTTTCCAATGGTTTATCTTTTCAGGAACACTAGTGACAGAAAACTGTTGTTTTATATTCATATTTATTTCTTAATTTTTACAAATAAAAAAATTTAATATATATTTTCCTCATTTTGTATTTTTTTTTTTTGAGAAAAGAAATTTACAAATTTCCTCAGGAAAAATATTTAGTTTATTTATATTGGATAGTTGTGTTTGTGCCTGACATCCAATTCAGAGCTCATATGCAAGAAGTTAAAAATGACAATTGCTCCAGATTGTTTGCTACTGACTTCATTTCACAGAATCATGAATTCTCCATCTGTCCCCTTAAACTAACACTTCAGGATACCTGCTATCAGTATAACCAAAACACTTACTACACAGCTTAATTGCTACCGTCATCATTGCTATTATAAGGAGTGCTATTTTATGCTAAAATTTCCTTGGATATTTTACTCTGTATGCTAAGTAGTATATAAATAATGCTTTATATCTTATTCTGTTAAAGTAAAAAATTACTGAGTATTTTACCAATCTTTTCTTCATCTGTTTTCTCCCTACACCTATTTAAATCTACTCATATTCATTCTGTACCAGAAATGTTACTTACAGAAGTAGCTAATGTTAGTTGACAAACTTCAAGATATCCAAATATTCAAATTAGAATTAATTCCACAAAAGAATGTATCTGTGCCCTGGCTGGGTGGCTCAGTTGGTTAGAGCATTGTCTGGACATGCAAAGGCTTTGGGTTCAATCCCTGGTCAGGGCACATACAAGAATCAACCTTTGAATGCATTAATAGGTGGAACAACAAATCATTGTTTCTCTCTCTTTCTCTAAAATCAGTCAGTAAAAAATTTTTAGAAGAATGTATTTGAACAACAAACAATACTCCCAAATGATTTTAACCTTGCGCTATTTTTATAATGAAAAAAAGGTAAAACTTATTTCACCTTGATAATATAAAGAATACATTTCAATGTAATACTGACAAAAGCTCATATTTTCCAGCAACAGGATATCCTTTTCAGTAACTGTGGCAGCCAGCCACCAAGATGGTCCCTCACAGAACACCCTCCTGTCTCTCTCTCTCCCTCTCTCTCATCCCCCCTTCTCTCTCTCTCTCTCTCTCTCTCTCTCTCTCTCTCTCTCTCTCTCTCTCTCTCCCTTCCTCTTACTCTCTTAGACCACCCAGTCTGGAGGAAGCCAGCTGCTACGTTGTAAGTTGTAAGTACACTCTGGCAGCCCAGGGTGAGACTTCCGTGGCAAGAAACAGAGGTCCGTGGCCAAAGCTAGTGAGGCTCCAAGGCCTCTTCAGGACCGTGTGAGTGGGTTTAGCAGTGTATCCTCAGCTTAGTGGAGACTTGAGAGGATTGCTGTCTCAGCTGACAGTTTGACTGCAACCTCCTGAGAGGGCCTGAGCCAGGCCACCTGCTTAAACTGCTGCTCAACTTAACTGTGTGAGGGATCTGTGTGAGGAAACAAATGTTGTTTTGAGCTGCTAAGATTTAAGGGTAATTTGTTACATGGCAGTATATAACTACAATGACCCACTATTACTGTGAACAGGAAATAAAGAGAATAAAATCATATCCAGAGGTAACTGTCACAGTGTACAGTTTTCTGTTATGTTCTTCATCTAGAGTTGTTTTTGTTATTAGGAAATGGTTAAGTCAAGAATAAATAAATTGGCATAGAAATGATTGCATTGATGGCTTAGGTATAATTTTCTCCACTACACCAAAGCTCACCTGCCAGTTTTCTAAAGCCTCCTTTAATCTGGTCCTGTCATACCTGGTTGTCTATTTTTCACCACTTCTTCGCAGAGTCTAGGGACTAGCCAGACATCATGTTATCCTGGGAAGGCAATAAGTCTTCAGCAATATCATGTTCTCAGTCTGTCATTCCACCATGTAAAATCCCAACTCTCCTTCAAAGCACTGTTCCCATGTCATCCTGTTCACCTTGGGGAGCGTCCCCCTTCTTTTGTCTATGTTACTCAATTTTGCACCTATTGCAAATCTGGCTAGTTTATATACCTTTCATTTAAAATGTGATAATTTGATTTCTCTTTCAGAGGGTAGATTCTTAAAATACAAGGATTCCAAGAGCAGCTTGCTTGGCACTAAATGTATTTGATTCACATAATTAAATCCTGGTGGGTTAAAAGATGCATTATGACCAAACAATAAACACAAACTGAGTAGTGCTTTATGATTTACCGGTAACTTTCCTAAACATTATCTCATTACAACTCATTCACGTAGGACAGTGTTATGGGCTGAATTGTGTGCCCCTCTCCATTCATATGTTGAAACTGAACCCTCATATTGCGACTGAATTTGGAGATGGGCTCTTTAAAAAGATAATTAATGTAAAATGAGATCATCTGGGTGGATCTTAATCCAGCACAACTCATGTCATAAGAGGAGAATCTCTGGACAGACACACACATGTGAGGACAGGAGAGAACCACCATCCACAATGCAAGGAGAGAGGCTTCAGAGGGACACCTCTGTCTCAGATTTTTCTCCTCCTAAAAAGAAATTTTGGTGTTGAAGCCCCTGTTGCCCTGGCAAATTAACACAGGCATTTCCATGGATTCAAAGCAACGAGGTTGATACCTACTTACTGAGGAGCGTTTATACCTGAGACCCCAGTCCAGCACTCCCAACTCTGTATGAGCCTTGGGTATGTATGCACTTTGATCTTTATGAATAGAAGTTTATTGAGTGTGTTTCATCTTTATTTTATATTCTTGACTTTAGGTTAACAGGTTCACCTTACAAGTCTTTTAAAATAAAGCTGATCAAGTCAATGAGGCCCAACCATAAAACCTTACTACTTGCTTTGTTCATAATTAAATGAACTCAGATCTAAAATAAGCATATGCTGTAGTGCTTAGTAACCTTTGAAGACAGCGGAGTTGAACAAAAATTCACTGCATGTGTGCTTTTCGTGTGAAAAATGTATATGTAACATTTTTAACACCTTCCACAAAGCTCCTAATTCTAACCACTATTTCAGTGCAGATTTGTAAAAAGCAATCTACGTGGAACATTAAGAAGATGACAAAGTTCTCAAAGATTAAGTGGCATGCGCAATGTCTGGTATTTGCTTTCAGTGTGTGTGAGTAGGGGGTCGGGGCAGATGAAGTAATACTGAAGTAATACTGGAGAATGTGGATAATAATTCAAAGCGAATAACGAGTACATGATATTTGTTTCACTGTTGTGTATTATTTGTGTGGGCAGATATGGGGAGACAGAGATAGAAAGCTATAGAGAAGCAGAAATAAAGATATAAAGATATAGAGCTGGAGAGCAGAAACAGAAAGCCATATGATTAGGCCATCAGGGGCCACCTGTTAAACAGGAGCGTGGGCTTGGGATTTGAAGCAGGGACAGCCTCTGGCACTAACTTTCAAGTCACAGTGGAATCTCTGCAGCATAGTAAAGAAGAGCCCCTCTGTGTTAAAAGGCCAAGAATGGGGCAGGCAACTCTCTTCCACTTGACCTACTACTGATGGCAAATGGTGTTGTTGTTTTTTGTTTATTTGTTGTTGTTGTTTTATCATAGGAGCAGACAGTTCTTTTCCTGTTGTCAGCTTGCAAAGAATATCTTCTCTCTCATTCTTTCGTGAATTCATTTATTTTTTAAAAAATATATTCGATAACTAGTATTGCCAGGCACTGAGGCCACAACAATAACCTGGATGTTATGAATTATTAAGGTGTTTCCCATCTAGTGAGATGCACAAGGAAATACACAATTTCTACACAAAATAGTTTGTGGAGACATTACTTTCTGCTGAACTTGGAATAAGATAAGAGGAAATCCTTACACTACAAGCCCAGTTGTATCACTGATCTACGCCATAACAATGCTGAGTAATAAATGACTCTGAAATGTAATGACTTAAAATAATTATAATGCGTTTAGCTCATGAGTGAACAGGTTGGTGACTTAGGAAGGACTCAGCTGGGTTTTTTTTTTTCTGGCCTCAGGTTGCCTTGCTTTTGTCTGAAATCAAATGCCAATCCAGGACGGCCTCAGCTGGATCCACTCCCCATGTCTCCAGTAGGCTGGGCTGGGCACAGTCTCCTGGTGGTGGCAGAATTGAGCAAGACTCAACACACTGAGCTTTTCAAACTCCTGCTTGCATCATTCGGCTAAACATCATTCGCCAAAACAAGTCATGTGGACAAACCAAACATGGGGTACAGCAAACTGGCCACCACGATGCTTCTCTCATTGGCTCCCAGAGTAGAGAAAGATATTCAATCAAGGTATTCATTCAATGGATGGGTACTTTTTAATATCCCAATAAAGCAGCTATAGATCTAAGGAACAGCTTAGGATGTATTGTTTAAGCTGCAGTATCTCCCTGGGAGGTTCTAATAGTCTACTGTTTTGGGATGACTTCCCCTTTGCCACAAAGCCCTCCCCAACATTGGGTTCAGCTGCACATCAGGCCAGGAGAAGCAGAGTTCTGCCGTGCAGGTGGGGTGGGGGCAGGGGGCAGCAAGGACCATGTCACAGCTTCCTAGGTTCCAATCACTACTCAGTCTATAGTGTCTTCAGATCGTGCAGGGAGCAGTGCTAAGAAACCCTGCCAATCTGGGAGAATTATACTAAATCACAATCATTTCTCTATAACCAAGAAAAGAATCATGACAACACCAACGTCAATGGGTATCCCAGAATGCAGGGAGCCCTTTAATGTCTTAAATTCCGTAATTAGCTTAAAGGAGACAGAATGAGAATTGGTAAAGATTCATCAGAATAGCAGATGAGCCTTTTGTCATCTAGGGGGAGGCTAAGTGATTAATCATCTCTAAAGAGATTGCTAACGTAATAGCCCAATCCCCGCTAGAATCAAAACCACATCAGTGAAGGGAAATAGCATTGCAAGGAGTTGCAACTTATCCGGTAGGTATAAATTACACATAGAAGTTGCATTACATATTTTAGATTCTTAAAATAAATTTGGTTTATTTTAGGAAGTTAACTATCCATTATATTATATTTATAATTTTAAAATATTTGCTATAATATATATTTTATATATAAAATTTTTAATTCTCACCCAAGGATATATTTTTATTGATTTTTTTTAGAGAGAGAGGAAGGGGAGAGGAGAGGGAGAAAGAGAAAGAAACATCAATGTGACAGACACACACCCCAACCAGTGATCAAATCTGCCACCTAGGTATGTGCCCAGAATCAAACCTGCAAGCATTTTGGTGTATGCTCCAAATATTTGATCACTGTAGAGACTTAGAAGATTATCTACTCTAATAAAAGAGTAATATTGAAATTGACCATCTCTCCAGGATGCCTAAGCCATGCCCACCAGCCAGGCCACGCCCACCAGCCAATCAGAGGGGCTGTATGCAAATTAACCCAGTCAAGATGGAGGCCAACCACTATGGAACTAGATCAAACAGGAGGCTTCCATTGCACCAGGAGTAAACTGTCTGCCTAGGCCGGCTGGGCCTCTCTCTGCTCGAGGCAACATAGTTGCAATTATAGAAGCCACAGAGCTGAAGCAAACAGGAGGCTTCCATTGCACCAGTGATGGAGGAAACTGTCTGCCTAGGCCGGCTGGGCCTCTACTAAGGGAACATTGTTTCAATTACAGAAGCCACAGAGCTGAAGCAAACAGGAGGCTTTCTTACCTGCCTAGGCCTGAGCTTAAAACAACAGGGTTTCAATTATAGAAGATAAATAAACCCCAGAAACCTGATTCCAGCCAGCCTTGCTGGGATGTTGGGTCAATGGGAGCTGTGGGCAGCCTGAAAGCCTGAAAACGGCCCTCAGCCCCACACCCAAGCTGCTCAGGTACCCATGTAGGAACCCAAAACCTGGAGGGACTGTGGGCAGCCTGAAAACAGCCCTAAGCCTGTCACTCAGGCTTGCCATACCCCAATGGGGTGAGGGTCCACACTGGGGGGCTTGGCCAGCCTGCAAACAGCCATCAGCCCCTCACCCAGGCTGACCAGGCATGCCAACAGGTGGACATCCCCAGAGGGGTCCCAGACTGCAAGAGGGCACAGGCTGGGCTGAAGGACCTCACGAGTGCACAAATATTTGTACACCAGTACCCTAGTATATGTATGTGTGTGTGTGTGTGTGTGTATATATAATTTGAGTGTATCTATATACACTTAGACATGGTTAATTCACTCAAATTAATCATGATTCTTAAAAATACCTTCTAATATTGGGTAAAATAAACTGAACTGAATTACCTAAATGAAAACATAGCTTTCTCTCAATATATCAGTGCATGGGGAAAAATGAATTCTCAATATATATCTATCAAGAGTATATGCATAGTGGTTAAGATAAGGTGAGCAGACATCCCACTTTTGGTAGGACAGTCCCAATTTTTAACAATTTGTCCCACGTCTCGCGATGTTTTAAAAAAGTCCCAATTTTTGGAAAGAGACATATGTACTACTCTTTGTAATATTTTAAGTAATAATAATAATAATAATAATAATAAAGAACCCTCCCCTCCCCCGGTCAATAGTGTCCCGCTTTACCAATGTTAAAATCTGGTCACTTTAGGTTAAGACCACTGTTTTTCAGTTGTGCACAATTTGGCAAGTTATTTTATCTCCATGTGAGGGTTTACAAAATGATGATATTAATTATACTTAAACAAAAGATTGTTGTGAAAATTAAAAGAGTTAACACATGTAGAAAACTTAGTGCAGTTCCTGAAACATTGCACTGGAAAGTATTGTTGTAACCAAGAATCTTCTATTAATTGGTGATTCTGAGGTTGAAATCCCCAACATTTAATTGAAGTAACATTCATTAAGTGCAAAGAATTCTACCAGACTCTGGAGGGATGTAACAAGCAAAGCAATGTTCACTCTGCTGTTAAGGAACTTACAAGCCGATGGAGACTTCAGTTACAGATGAAATAATATGTGATCAAATTATGTTAAAAAACAAAAGCCTATATATAGAACCAGAAAGGACTCTGACCATTGGTGGGCAGAGAAATGAGGTTGAGCTCTAAGAGGAGGTGTAGCCTCGGGGGTTCCTTGCAGGGAGAAGGGATTCGGAATAGTGACAAGGAAGAGAAAATTTCAAGGCAGAGGAATTACTTGAGTAAATTTATGGAATTTGGAAAAATCAAGATGCATTTATGTATTAATAAACTCACTAAAAAGGTCAGAGAAATAAGCTCTATGACATTATTATAGTTTCTGTTATATAATTCACATGTATTATTCACCACAAGTAGTCCATGTCCTTCAAATTCCAGCAAAGTAAAACCAGACCCCATAAAAGGAAGGAGCCAGCATGCTCAACCTGCGCAGTGGGGGTCGGAGTTGGGACAACTTTTTTTTTTAATTGGTTAGACATCTAAAATGCATAATAAATTTTATGTCTTTTAATTCAACAATAACACGTCTAATCCCAAGGAGATAATTAGAGATGTAAAAAGAATTTAATATAGTGAGGATGTCAATTCCAGTTCTACCTACAAAATTTGTCAAAAATGTCAAACCATGGAACAATGGCTAAATATACCTTTTGGTATCATTCACGCAACAGAATATTCTGCAGCCAGAGCTTTTACTCTAAAAATATTTACTAAGCCATTAAATTTTACCTTCTTGGGGAGTATTTAAAGGTATAGGAAAATTCTCATGACACATTTTAAAGTAAAAAGAAGAAATTACATTTAGTAAGAGCAATATGTCTCCAATTTTGTAAGAGAATCATTTGAAAGATAGAAAATAAAATACTTACAATAATTATTTATGGGTGTTGGAGATATAGATAAATTACATTTTAATTTTTTTCTCAAATGCTTTATTAATTCATTATTTAGTCAGTGCTTGTATAATAATAGAGGGGGGAAATAAACATTTTCATAATATGTGAGAATAGATAAGCCCAGGTAAGGAACAGCCTGAACATACAACTCACTGTACAAAAATATCTGGAAAGCAGCCTGGAGCTGCTTTTTTTCCAGAACATAAAATGTTTAAACCTTCTAAGCCCCCACAATGATCAAAAATGTAACTTTCAGTTAGCCTTCAGCACACACTTGTAATTGTCAACCGCAATGATATACCAAGTAAACAGATGATAACTGAAGTGTACCAAGTAAATAAAAGACACCTAGACTGTGTTTTATAAAAAAATAAAGCAGATGTGATGCTTCAGAACAAGAGAGGAGGCACCATTCCTTATTATTAGCTGGCTTGTCTCCAAAATACAGCATTCATTGAAGTTATTCAGGGAACCAAATGATTGATGAGTAAGTTAGAACTACGGGCCTAAGTTAGGATTAAAAAGAACTTCATCAGATTAAAAAAAGAAAGAAGAAGAACTAATTTTAAGTTAGCATTCTTATTTAAAAATTTTAAAATTTTTTATTAAAATACAAGACACCAGAAAATTGCTTAGTGCTGAATCAAAGCTGTTCTCAGGACTAACATGCTCAGCATATACCAAAGAAGAGTGCCTGCTTCCTTAGAAGCTGAGCGGATGAATCTGACTCATTAGACCTACTAATGAGTCAAAAAAGAAAAACAAACAAACAATAAGGGGGTATTGAAAGTGTGTTTGGATCCCATTTTTGTAGACTATATGAAAACTAGAGGCCCGATGCACAAAGATTCGCGCAATAGGCCTTCCTTCCCCCTCCTTCCCCTGGCTGCCGGCACCGGTTTTCCTCTGGCACCCGGGACCCAGGCCTTTGGTCCAGGCACAGCAGCAAGGCTTGGCTTCTCCACTCTGGCTGCAGCAGAGAAGCCAAACCTCTTCCGTCTTCAGTCTTCTTCAGTCCACTCTGTGCCTGCATATTCAAATTAACCATCATCTTTGTTGGGTTGATTTGCATACTCACCCTGATTGGCTGGTGGGTGGAGCATAGTGACACCAATTTGCATGTTACTCTTTTATTAGTGTAGATTATTGATGTTTGAAAACTATTGTGTAAATTAAAACTAGATCACATGAATGAAATATATCTTTCCTACTGAGAACTATAAATAAATATTATTCTCAATCTAATTTAGAAACGGAGGTGACCTTCCCTAACTAACCTGTTCAGAGTAGGTCTGTACTATCATCTCCATCACAACTGCCTTCTTCTTCCTTTCCCAGTACTACCCAACATTTTTTAAAAATATATTTTATTGATTTTTTACAGAGAGGAAGGGAGAGGGATAGAGAGTTAGAAACATTGATGAGAGAGAAACATCGATCAGCTGCCTCCTGCACACCTCCTACAGGAGATGTGCCCGCAACCAAAGTACATGCCTTTGACTGGAATCGAACCTGGGACCTTTCAGTCCGCAGGCGGACACTCTATCCAACACTCTATCTAACCCGTCAGGGCCCTACCCAACATTTTAATGTTCTTTTTTATTTCTCTCCCTACTAAGATGTTTAATCTATGAAGACAGCTTGTGTACCTCTTATGAGTACTAGTGTACTCAGCACATATCTGTTTATTGAAAGAAATGAATAATCATGTTATGCAGTCCATGATATTTAAAGTCTCTTCAGATAACCACATGCATGACTGAATTATTTTAATCCTTTCAATGGAAATGTAATTTCAATGACAAGAAAGAAAAAACTGGTTTTGAAGAATATGATTTAGTATAATCTTTGTTCCCTATTGGCCACAACAAAAATAGTAATCTAGGGCAAAGACCTGGAATTTACCTGAGTGACATTATAAATTAAATCCTAGGGGAGCATTGTTTGTGATCCAGAGACTGACAGCTTCTCTTAGACTACCGAGGTAACAACAGTACTTTTTATAAAATATTTTAAGAGTAATAATGAAGGAGAAAGCAGAAGTGTGCAATTGTATTCTTCTTAACTTTGAAATAGGAAGTCTATTTTAAGATTCTCTAATAGTTATTTTTTGTTTCTTTTCATGAAACAAGTACTAAATACGACACAGAAATTGTTGCACTTTCAAATTATTTCTTTTTTGGAAGGCTAAGCAATGTGTCTATAGAAGCTGCACATCTTGGAATTTTTTTCATCAGTGGCTCTAGGATTTCTAATAAAATTCCTGCTATGTCTCTCAATTTCAAGAAATTAACTAAAAGTCTGTTTGGGGTGTTGTTTAAAAATGTTGACTTGATATTTGACTAGCCCAGTTTGGAACTGTATGACTTTGGGGCAATTTACTTCTTCCTATTATAAATGAGCATTAGCAATCATGGCTGCTAGAGTGAGGATTAAAGGCAAACCCATTCGTTGCTACAATTAAAATGTATATGTTAACATTGCTGCTTCTGCAGTTGCTGCTGTGGTTATAGTCATTATCATTATTTGATTGTTGGAAGTTGCCATTGACCTTAGAAACTGACTAGATAGATGATCAAGGAGCACATGCCATGAGCTACATTTATGGAATTTCCTCAGAATTTACTTGCAGAATTTTCTATCTTATTTCTGGTTGACATTCTCTTACTTCATCAGTTCCCAAAGCTGAACCTGCTCACTAGTTTTACCTCTTTTACTAGTAGAGACTATGGCAGTCAACACTCATAGTGAGGAAACAAAGTGGTCTTTTCCCCACAATGTGTATTTTAAAAAGGTAGAGCTAAGAAAAGTGAGACTATTACAGTGAGAAGGAAAATATTTTCTATAGTGCCTAAGTAAACAGCAGTGGAATTCAACCCAATTCTACAGAGCTTCAAGATTATTTTGTAGAGACCAGGAATCCTGCAGTAACGATGACACTAGTTTATATACTTAACTTGCACCAGGCATGCTCTGAGGGCTTTATAAGTATTTAATTCATTTGCCCTCTTTAACAATTTTGAAAGGCAGTTGTTATTATTATGCCCATTTTACAAATGAGCAAACTGAGGCTCAGAGTGTTTACGCTACTTGAACAAGGACACTGACTTTAAATAGGAGAACTGTGCAACCATAGAGCATGCCCATCACCAGTGCACAGCAGCTAAAGGCATGCATTTGCAAACATAAGTTTTATACATGTTAACCCAGAATATTTCTCTGCTCAAAGTATCTCAGGGGCATCATGACATTTATTGGACTCTTGTGATACCTTACTTTTCTTCTGAAAATTGAATATCTTGTGTAGTGCTTTTCCTCTGCTTCACAATTTAGTCAATACTGTGTCAGCCCTTTTACTATATTCATGATTGGTAGAGTAACTAATTTCCTAATTTTTATTATTTTACTAGAGGCTCAGTGCATGAAATTTGTGCACGGGTGGAGTGTGTCCCTTAGCCCATCCTGCACCCTCTCCAATCTGGGACCCCTCTCATAATCTAGGTATGCTGGATCCCAACCCCTCACCTGCCTGCCTGCCTGATTCCTCTAACCACTCCCCTGCCAGCCTGATTGATGCCTAAATGCTCCCCGGCCAATCTGATTGCCCCCAACTGCCCTCCCATGCTGGCCTAGTCACCCCTAACTGGCCTCCCCTGCCAGCCTGATCACCCCTAACTGCCCTCCCCTGCCAGCCTGATCACCCACAACTGCCCTCCCTTGCAGGCCATCTTTGACCACATGGGGGTGGCCATCTTGTGTGTTGGAGTGATGGTCAATTTGCATATTACCTATTTATTATATAGGATTTTATTTTTAAGTATGTTTTTATTGAATTTAGAGAGAGAGGAAGGGAGTGTGAGAGTGAGAAACATAGATGTGAAATTTGTGCCTAAGTAAACAGCAGTGGAATTCAACCCAATAAGATATTGATTTCCTGCCTCCTGCATACCACCTACTGGGTACTGAGCCCACAACCTGGGCATATGCCCTGACCAGGAATTGAACTGGTAATCTCATTGTACATAGGATATACACTGAACCAACTGAGCTATACCAGCTGGGCTAATTTTCTAACTTTTAAAGTAATAGTTGAAGTATTTCTCAGAGTGTCATGCCTGTAAGAGGCCACAGCCAGACCCTTTTCTTTAACAAGGAGGGCAGGCCTCAAGGACTGAATTACAGAAGTAACCAGGTTGTGCAACTGTTGTAAGCAGAAAGTCAACTAAGTGCTGTTGGGCACCTACCATGTCTCCCCATAACTTCAGCTAAAGTATTGAAAAAGTAGCAATGGCTGCAGTTCCCAGGTTGCCCAGGATATGGGGGGGGGGAGGACAGTATTCCCTGTGGACTCCAGGAACTACCTAATATCAGTTAATGTTACTGAGTCCAAGCTCATACCATAGTTTTAGGATAGCTAATAAGTCAAGTGACAAGATGTTGGGGCAAGGAAAGCAACTTTATTCAGAAAGCCAGCAAGCATCCTAAAGAAACATCTCTCAAAAAGTACAAACGCAGGCTTGTTTTATATCAAAGGAAAAGGGAAATGGGTGGGGTGTGAGGCTGATGGATGTTGCAGACACAGGGCCCCAGAAGGGGTCCCGGGAAGACTGTGAAGCTTCTTTGTGTTCAGACTGTTGATTCTAGTTGATGTGACTCCAGTTAAGAGGTTCCTGCAAGTCTTTGATAATCAATCATCATTTTCCCACATGCTCCCCTTATCTCCTCTGGAGAGGCACTTTCTGGAATGGAGCTATTTTTGTAAAACTCAAGCCTCAAGCAGAATTCCTCTAATGGTTATCGTATCTAGAGGCAAGACTCAGCAGAGTCTATTGATCTGAAGGCCATGGGAATAAACTAGACTTGACCAAAATGGAATAAGAGGGCTGAGCATCTCACTCTGTCATGTTAAAAATTTGTGAAAAGCAGGGAGCCACAGAAAGCTCACACACAGCGCCAGATATCCTCTGGGGTGGGTGTGGGGGGGTTCTCTGCACTCCATGTTCACTAGTTTGATTATAACACAAAGTGAAGGTAATCATGGCAAAGCTTAAGTTTATGAAGCGGTCAGTCCTTGAACTGAAACCAGACTTTGTGGTTTGGTCTCAATAATAGTCCATTTTTACTTATTTTCACTTTGAGTTTAATGTAGTTATGAGTGTTCATACCAAAAAGATCAGACAGGTCTTTTAATATACATTACTAATCTCTCTTTGAAATATTACTCTACTACATTTGTTTTCACCTTCAAGTACAACAAATTGCAAATTCCCCAAAAGATTTTTGTGTTTAAATGCAGAATAATGGGCTTTTATCATTTGTGAATTAAAATCCGAGTAATTGGCTCACCAAATCTCCTTTAAATTGTTCTGCATTAAAATTAAATGGTCAGTAAGAACAAAACTGATTTGATTAGGGGTGCCTCAACCAGAGACAAGAAGGAGCCTGACTGCTACAGGAAGTTGATCATTTCTTTAGAAGAATTATTACATTTTGATTTTTTTAAAAAATTAGCTAAGTCCAAATACATAATTATATGAATTCTTTCATTAAACTTAACTTTGTGTGTGTGTGTGTGACTGCAGTCTATATGCTGTGCTCCTTCCTTATTCCTGACAAAATGTTTAAATTGGTTAGTTGCAAACTGAATAAATTTCTGGAGGAAAAAAAGTACTGCTTGGTACCCTCTCATCCAGTAATATCCATCTCAATGAGAATGCTTTTAAGACTGCTTAGAAACATTCATTTCTGGTTCATTTCCATCACTAAACCACTAGCTAGAGTGTGGTGGGGAGAAAAGTCTGCATTCCCTCACATTTTGAATAGTCACCAATTACAAAGCAGAGTGATGGCATATCAACAAAGTGAGTTCCGGGGACCCAGCTGTGCTCTGCAGACCTGCCCATCTCCTGCCACTGTCAGGTGCTACCAAGTATTTTTGTTGGGGTTGCTGGAATGATCAACTTTCTGGTCCTCCTACTGAAGACTCCATGTGCGGCGTGGGCCCTGCAAAACTTGTCATCAACTTGCTTGGAACCTTCCAAAGCAAGAAATTCCTATTGGAACTAGGATTTGGGGATTTTATGCACAAAAATCACATGAGAGACTGTTGAATGCTTTGCTAAAATCAAGAGACACTATATGGTTTTGTCCTGAACTATCAGTATTATAACATTATTAAGAAAGTTAGTGTTATTAGTGTGACATATCTCAGTCTTAAGAGAATCTGTTTTAGTTCTGGTTTCTAAGGATTGTTTCCTTTCAGAAGTAATCTGCTCATGGGAAAGGAATTGATCCTTTTCTACATATTGAAATGAAATCTACATCTGACTTTATGAGGTTAGATTGGTTATTGTATTTTTAATAGTTTTTCATTCTTTTATTTTACGGCCTTTTGTGAAAAGGGCAATTAAGAAGAATTGAAGAATTAAGAATACCAGACCATTTTAATTGTTAAAATCTTAAGGAAATACATAGAGACAATGGCAGTGTAATAAAACACTGTACTAGAAAATGCCAAATATAATTAACTGCACAACAGTAATTTACAAATGGAACAGGAGCTGAGCCCTCATGGAGAACTTTCACTTTGGCGTTTGGATTGGAAATCCTGTGAACCTGTTGAAAATATGGGTTCCAAGAAATAGAGAATAAAACAAAAAGAAAAACTAGGCTCTGAAAATGAGTGTTAACACTTTTGTACATCTGCCAAGATACTCAATACAACTGCCAACGTTTTGATGTTCGGAAAAACACAGCGGAATTGCTAACATGCATGGGGCATAAATGACTATTCATTGAATGAATGCTGCAGCTTATATGTGACTGCTTTCCCCGGCTGACTAATATATCAAGCATGGTACTTGTTTTGTGCTCTGAAAAAACTTTCTCCATTACCATAGTAACCTCTACATGTTGGCGGAAGCTGATGTCATTCAAGGTATTATTCATTCCTGGTGAATTGATACTTAGAGTGCTAATAAGTCCCAGGGAGATAAAAAGAACTAAGTGTACATACTGGTTAAACATTACTTAACCCTTTCACCCCACAAGGTCCTCATGAGCCCACTGAGGGGATTGCTGAAGAAGGTTTAAAATGCTGCCTGTACTCAGGACGGTTATGTAGCAAGGGTCACCATTAAATTATAGCTTACTGTTGTGCAGTAGGTTTATATTGTTGTATTAATCTGCTTAGGCTGCCATCACGAAATAGCACATCCTGGATGGTTTAAAGAACAGAAATTATTTTTGCACAGTCCTGGGGGCTAGAAGTCTAAGA
Organism: Murina feae; assembly: GCA_004026665.1. Lineage (NCBI taxonomy): Eukaryota > Metazoa > Chordata > Mammalia > Chiroptera > Vespertilionidae > Murina > Murina feae. The sequence goes on from PVJC01001322.1 coordinate 34,283, forward strand.
TCAAGGCAATGAAAATTTGGTTCCTGGTGAGGGCACTCTTCCTGCCTTGCAAGCAGCTGCCTTTTGGCTGTGTCCTTGAATGGTGGGGAGTGAGTTTTGGTGTCTCTTCCTCTTCTTATAAGGATGCCAGTCCTTTCTTATTAGATCTCCATCCTTCTGATGTCATTTATCCTTAATTACCACCCTAAAAGCCCTCTCTCCAAAAACAGTCACAATTCTGATTAGGGCTTGAACACATCAATTTGGTTGGGGGTGGAGAGTACAATTCAGTCCATAATAATCATTCTACCTCTTTTATATTTAAGAACAAAAAACTTAGATAGTACATTTCTAGTGGATACATTTAAAAAAAAATACATTTGTATTGATTTCAGAGAGGAAGGGAGAGGGAGAGAGAAATAGAAACATCAATGATGAGAGAGAATCATTGATTGGATGCTCCCTGCATGATCCCTACTAGAGATCAATTCTGCAACCCAGGCATGTGCTCTTGACTGGAATCAAACCTGGGACCCTTCAGTTCACAGGCTGATGCTCTATCCACTGAGCCAAATCAGCTAAGGCTGGTTTTTCTTTTACTTAAACCAGAAGATAAGACCAAATGTAAGCATAATAAAGACCAAGATAATCTTTTTTTATTCCATGCTTTTATTTATTTTTATTTTTTATCTTTATTGTTCATATTATTACAGTTGTTCCTCTTTTTTTCCTCCATAGCTCCTCTCCTCCCAGTTCCCACCCCACCATCTGTCCTCACCCCTCTCACTGTCCTCATCCATAGGTGTATGATTTTTGTCCAGTCTCTTCCCACACCCCCAATACCTTTTTCCCCCTGAGAATTGTCAGTCCACTCCCTTTCTATGCCCCTGATTCTATTCTAGTCACCAGTTTATTCTGTTCATCACTCTTTTTTTATTCACTTGATTTTTAGGTTCACTTGTTGATAAATATATATTTGTTGTTCATAATTTTTATCTTTATTTTTTCTTCTTCCTCATCTCAAAGGATATCTTTCAGCATTTCATATAATACTGGTTGGGTGGTGATGAACTCCTTTAGCTTTTTCTTGTCTGTGAAGCTCTTTATCTGACCTTCAATTCTGAATGATAGCTTTGCTGGGTAGAGTAATCTTGGTTGTAGGTTCTTGCTATTCATCATTTTGAATATTTCTTGCCATTCCCTTCTGGCCTGCAAAGTTTCTGTTGAGAAATCAGCTGACAGTCGTATGGGTGCTCTCTTGTAGGTAACTAACGGCTTTTCTCTTACTGCTTTTAAGATTCTCTCTCTGTCTTTTGCCCTTGGCATTTTAATTATGATGTGTCTTGGTGTTGTCCTCTTTAGATTCCTCTTGTTTGAGATTCTCTGTGCTTCCTGGACTTGTAAGTCTATTTCTTTCACCAGGTAGGGGAAGTTTTCTGTCATTATTTCTTCAAATAAGTTTTCAATATCTTGCTCTCTCTCTTCTTCTGGCACCCTGATAATTCTGATGCTGATACACTTGAAGTTATCCCAGAGGCTCTTTACACTATCTTCATATTTTTGGATTCTTTTTTTTTATGCTTTTCCGATTGGGTGTTTTTTGCTTGTTCATATTTCAAATCTTTGACTTGATTCTTGTGATCCTCTCATCTGCTGTTGCATCTCTGGATATTATTCTTTATTTCAGTCAGTATATGCTTACTTTCTAGCTGGTCCTTTGTCATATCCTCCAGAGTCTCACTAAATTTATTGGCAGTCTCTAGAAAGTTCTTAAAAAACCTTATAACCATGGCTTTGAATTCTATATCCAGTCGTTTGCTTTTCTCCATTTCTGTCATTTGTGATCTGTTTCTTTGTCTCTGCATTTTGGCTGCTTCCCTGTGTTGATAGAGTGGCTTTCTGTGCTAGGTGTCCTATAGGGCCGAGTAGCTCAGCCTCCCCAATTACCTGAGGTGGACACTCTTGGTGCACTGCTTTGTGGACTTTGTGCACAGTGTTGTTGTAGCTAAGCCTTGATTGTTGTTGGTATCACTGGGAGGAATTGACCTTCAGGCTACTTGGTTATGAGAATCAGCTGTGTCTATGGTGGGAGAACTTCTGTGCTGGAGACACCCTTATGAGGCAAGACTTGTTTCAGTGGGGCTTTGGTGCTCACTGAGTCTGCCCCCTGAGGGTGTCCCTTATGGATCTGAGAAGTTGTAATCTGGATGGTGCCACTCTGACCACTGGGTATACCTGCTCTTGGATCTCTAAAGAGGTGCTAATTTAGCCTTTGTCTGAGACTACCCAGCCTTTTATTTGCAAAAGCCTCTTTGTGCATCTTGGTTGGGGCAGGATCTCAGGGAATCAACAGTGTGGAGCAAACAGCTATGGGTTATTCTCAGCCCAGCCTTAAGAGGCACTGAATTTCAGTGTCCCATGGTAATCATTGCAAGCACCGCTGAGAGAAAGCTGCTCTGGAGTTCCTCCTGGTGCCAGACAATCCAGCTTCTCCCAGTATGAGTCTGAGTCCCCAGAAACTCGCCTGGAACTGGAGTTCAGAGCTGTTGGAAGCTTGTGACTCCCTCCAGATTGAAAAAGAGAACCATGTCCTTGGTTGCCAGCCCTTTCCACACATGCCTCCATACCTCTACACTTTACTTCTGCACCTCTTCTGAGTCTCAGTGTGTTTTTCTCTTTCTAGTTGTAGAATTTTCACTCAGCCAGCCTTCCCTGTGGTTCTGGGTGGTGTCCTTTTTTCTTTTTGTTGTGGTTTTGAAATGGATGTGTGAAGCAGCAATTTTGGGTGTTTACCTATGCTGCCATTTTGATTTCTCCTCTCTTCCATGTTTTAAAGCCAAACCAAGATAATCTTGTACGTGAACTTGAATAGGTTAGTATCATTGTAAATATATTTCAACATCTATATGTTGTAGTTGTGTGTATACATGAGCTTATGTTAGAAATCTTAAACCTTGATCTATAACAATAAAAGCATAATATGCTAATTAGACTGGATGTCCTTCTAGATATCCTTCCGGATGACCTTTCAGAGTAAGTCAGGGCTGCAAGGGAAGCCCAGGTCCCAGGTGCCAGAGGGAAGCAGCTATCTGCAGCTGTGGGAAGGAAGGCCTATTCTTGAATGAATTTTGTGCATCAGGCCTCTAGTAAAATATAAGAGCAGAAAAAATAGCTTACATTCTATTTTGTTTTGTCCATTATTATAAATTTAAACATTCTCCTATAGGAGTTTAAACTTTAATTTCATTTTACACTCGGATTTGTCTTCATGTGAGACATAGTTGTTAGAAAATTCACAGAAAGTGTAGAAGTCAGAAGCTGGATTAACTCTCTACTAAGACTGTGCACAGACCCACCAATAGATTTCAGGTCATGAAAGACTTGATTTAACACTTTGTAATTGGACATTTTCCCGCCATATCGTGTGCTTCACTGTGTGGTAACGTTTGAAACACTTTCCTTTGTGCAGGGGTACATTACAAAACTTGCACATGTACCGCATTTCGCTGCGTAGTTTATGAGCAGCTCACACTCGACAACAACGTAAAACATTTTTATTTTTGCCGGTTCCAACTAGAGGTTCCAATGTATGTTTCCTCATGTCCATTGACAGTCTCCCTGGTGGATCTGATTTTACTCATTTCTCGCAAAAAATGTGTTAAAATATGCTGTGGGCAGAGTGTGGATCAATTAGTAATACACAAATGTAGTGATTCCCAGCTTCACTGAGTCACTGGCCAAGGGGCCACAATTCTCTCAGGAGGGAGAGAGAATACATGAGAAATGGAGGAAACAAACATGAATTTCAGAAGTAGTAAGCAGCTGCCTATGTCTGAAATAAGGAATAGTCAGTAGAGACTACTCTGGTTGGAATGTTTACGTCTGCCATGACAGGAAAAAGGTTGAAAATCTCTACCATAGATAAATATTACTTAAATACAATGTTCAGTGAAGAATTATAGATTTCTGTGACTACCTTTGCATTCTCTTTTCCATTTATATTGGAAGAAGAGAAGAATGCTAGGCATGAAGAAATAAGAATTTTGAAATAATTTGGGCTAATCAAGGACTTTCTCATGCTCTAACTAAAAAAAAGAAAAAAATGGGACTAAGGTATTATTTAGCTCACAAAGTCCTATAATGGAAAAAGTTGTATTCATATAGAAGTTAATAGAGCTTTTGGAAAATACATTAAAAGTTCACATTGGCTGAGAATTGGCTAATATTAATTACAGGGGGTCAAATTCTGGTTACAGTTAAGAAAGTATAACAGGGACTGGCTATATTCTCTCACATAAAACAACAAAAAGAAACTGGACAAAATATGTGAAATAATGTTTTTCAAGAAATTGAACACCAGGCAATAAAGGAGGGTGATCCCTGGGAGATAGGGAGCAGGTGAGCCTTCTTAGTGCTACAGTGCAGGCAGGATGGACAAGGCAGAGCCTGGCCAACTTCTTGGCTTGAGAAGAGCAATTAGATGAGAGGAGAGTCAGGGTTAACAACAGGGCTAGAATCCACCTGGCAGGTCCTGGAGAAGGAAAGAGCATGTGGAGAGTTCTGGAGACATGCAGAGGATACCCACTGAATGTTCTAAGTGTGCTGCTAATTGGGAAGAGATGGGGAGAGAAGTAACTGAAACTGTAGAGGGGACAGGACTTAAAGCTCATGAGGACTGGTTATAGTGTCTGTTTTTTACATTCAGTGTTTGGAATGGATGAAAAGCTTGAACGGTTTATATCAAAGGAGAAACAAAACATAGCTTGGATTTTAAAAGGATGGTTCCAGCTACTATATGAAGGTGGACTGTGATGAGAGTAAAAGTAGCAGATATTTTATTTCGGAGGCTAAAGCGCAACCCAAGGCATAGATGATGGTGATGGCTTTGACTAGGTGACTGCAAGGAACAAAAAGTGAGTTGCTTCTCTCTGTGATTTAAAGGGAAAGCCAACAGAATTTGTCCAAAAAAGGAGGTTCCAGGCTGACCCTAAGCAAGTGGGAAAACCAGAGTTGCCCTATACTGGAGGGTGATATATTTCAGATTTGAACAACTGGGTGAGGAGAAGCAGGTTTGAGATACCCCCTTATCACCAGAGATAACATCACTTGTGTTGTGGTTATTTTCATTCTTATGAGGAAAATGCTAGTCTTCTTTACTAAACAAATACAGACGAGTCAGGCACGTCCTCACCTTGTTGGAAGGCAGACATCATTGAACAGAGCAAAGTCTTTACGGATTCCCACCCTACATATTACCCAGTGGGTCTTCATATGACCATTCATAGAAAAAATAATCCAAGACTTTCAAACCAAATATGAGTGTGTATTCATTTTATAAATAAAAGTCTCTAACTTTGGAGTTTAATAGCCACATAAGAATTGGTTTTAAAGGGGAAATGGGAATATTGCTGCATGTCTGGGATACCTAAACCTTTTAGCTTAATTTTTTCACCTGCCATAGAGTGCTTCCTCTACTCTCTTCTGTTATGAGCTACAAATTACTTAAACAAGGACTTCTGATCCAGACTCTGTTTCTTAGGAGCCAGACCTAAGACACATAAACAGACAGCCTTACTAAGGGTTTAGACATTTGATTGCCTCAGAAAGAAAACACTGCTTTTTATTATTTTTTTGAACAAAGAAGATAAAAACCACTTTAATCCCATCACCCACTTACAGCCACTATTAGCATTTTTATATTTTTTGTCTCCTTTTCCATCTATAAAAATGTGTATGTGATTAAATCTCAACACTAGCTATATCCCCTTAACAATAAAGCTTAGACACCCTTCTCTGCCATTACACGTTCTCCTAAAGCTTCATTTATAAAGGCTGAGTGGAATTCTATGATTTGGACAATGGAAGTAGCAATTGGGGTCACACTACTTTCTAAGCTGAAGATAAGATTGGCTCAAAAATCCCCATATAATAGATAGTGGAAAGTTCAATGCCCTCCCCTGGATTTCTGTAAATTACTAAGGGTGTTATTTTCTCACTATCAATCCTGACCATGCTCAGGCTTCCATTCAATTAGTTCTCTCTTAGAATCTTCTCACTGTCTCACATACACTCTCCTTGTCTGCACATTGACCCAGATATGAATTTCAGGTATTTTCCTTCATAAAAATCTCCCAGAAAGCATGTGCATGTGTGACTACCTGAGGATTTGGGGAACTGGAGGGGTTCACCTTGCTACCATGCAAAAAACCTAGCTAATAACAGTAGACATCACTGTTTTTAATATATTTCTTAGTTGAAGAATTTTTTAAAAGACTACACTTTTATATTTTATTTCTCAGCATTTATCTATATTCCTCCCTCCTTTTCCTCCATTTCTTTTTTTAAAATATATTTTATTGATTTTTTTTACAGAGAGGAAGAGAGAGGAATAGAGAATTAGAAACATTGATGAGAGAGAAGCCTCGATCAGCTGCCTCCTGCACACTCCCTACTGAGGATGTGCCTGCAACCAAGGTACATGCCTGGGAATCAAACCTGGGACTCCTGAGTCCGCAGGCTAATGCTCTAGCCACTGAGCCAAACCAGTCAGGGGTTCTCCTCTATTTCTAAATGTTTATCCACTTTCCTGCCCTTTTTCTACAGAGCAAAACTGAGTTTCTCCCTTTTACTTTCAGAAAACAATGCAGTTTTCGGCTGTGTCTGTCTCTGAGCTGAGCTGTGGCAATTTCTTTGAACTTTCTCTGACTCAGAAGATAATCTTTCCATTTTCACTTATTTAGAGGAGGGAATCATTTCTCCATTTGCATGACTCCTCTAATGTTGAATATTGAAAATGGTTTCACTTTCTTGCCAATACAAGTAACTCTATGATAAATACCTTTATGGCTAAATCTGCATCTACATTTTATATCTTCCTTTTTCTAGATTTATAGAAGGAGAATTTTTATATAAAATGTATGGACATTTTTTAAAGCTTGTCATACATATTGGCCACTTGCTTTCTAGAAAAGCTATGCTAAGCTATACTGTCAGTAGTAGTGTATGTAAAGACTTCTGTCTTCTCTCAGAGTTCTAATTCTGTTTTAATTTTTACCTATCTGCCATTTGAAAGTACACTCTCACTTTTTAATTGATATATTTAATTGTGACTGCACTTGAATATCTTTCCACATGTTTGGTGGAATATGAATTTCTTCCCTCCTGAATGGCTCTTTATTCTCCTAAGAGCTCCTCTTTTGCATTTAATAATTTTCTAATTTTTAAGAACTCTTCACATATTTAAGCTACTAACATACTCTTGGTTAAATATTCTATTTTTTTCAGTCTGTGTCCTACAGTTAACCGGCAGATGTATAACGTGTTAAAGTGGGAATGTAAGAATTCATCCTTTCCTTTATGCTTCCTGACTTTGTGGGGTGGTCTGTGCCTTCTAAGGTGACTCAGTGTTCCCTGGTCCCTGTGTAAGCCCCTCCCATTGATTGTAGAATAAATGACTTGCTTCTATTGAACAGAGCATGGCAGAAGGTATGGGGTGTCATTTCCAAGATCATGTGACAACATGACTGTGGCTTCTGTCAAGTTCTCTCTCCCTTGCTCTCTCTCTATAAAACTAGGAGAAAGCTCTGTGGAGAGTCCACCTGGACCTCCCTAAATTGAGCCTAGTTGACCCCTTGATTGCAGCCTCCTGAGAGAAGATGCGTCAGAATCACCAGGCTAAGGCACACCCCGTTCCTAATCCTCAGAAAGAGATAACACCTGTTTGTTTTATAAACTGCTGAGTTTTGGAGCAATTTGTTATATACATCAATAAATAAAACAGTGGTTATCTTATGAAATCCTTAAATTCAACATCATAAAAAATTCGCTTATAATTTATCCTAGTTATGTTATGATTTCATCTTAATAGTCAAGTGCTTAACACATTTAGGATGTATTTTTGCACTAGGTAGATTACTTTAAAATATATTTCTTTTTCCTATAATATTAAGATAATACTTCTCTATCTTTATTGTGGGATTTTGCACAGATGAAGTGAGAAACCATTTGTGAAAATATTTTATATCATAATTTTTAATAACTTTTATTGCGGTTATATACAGTGAAAGATAGAACCTTTTGCATAACTATTTTAATTTATCATATATTGTATTGATTATGCCTTTTTATTTTCTGTATGTTTGATGCTTTGGGATTTTGTGGCCCTGATTACTCTGGAGGAACTGCCCTTCCCAGGCTTAGCAAGTGTATCTTTCATATGAAATCAACTAATCCAGACTCCATAACCCAACCATCTCTTCTATGGGGCTCTCCTACTCCCCTCTTATTCCCCTGCCCTAGTCACTCCAGAGCTAGGTACCAGATAACTAAGAATACCCCTGCACCCCAGAGCACACTAAAATTATTCAGATTAGCCAATCCTCAGACTGCTTACACTGCCTAGTCCCCCCTTTCCTGCAGAAACCATAGTAAAGGTTCTTGTCCATGTTGGTCCCCCTCCTTCCCTCTGCCTCCTGAGGGGCCCTGGTGCTCCTTGAGGGGCCATGCAAGGCATGGTGTGCCCCTTCCTATCAGGAGCTGTGAGTATAGCAACTCATCTTTTCCATGAGTCATCTCCTTCTCTAGTGGTCTTACCACACCTGAATTATAACAACATCCACATTTTAAAGCACATGTGTGTGAAACTGTCTATGTAGTTGCTGTGTTACATATTATGTGCACATACATGCGTATGTGTATGTGCATATCCTATCTAATAAAAGAGTAATATGCAAATTAGGTGTCACTCCATCACAAAGATGGCCACCCCCATGGCCACAAGATGGCAGCGCCCAGTCCGGCTCAGCCCCATCACTGAAGTGGTCAGGTCTGTTAGCTCGGCAGGTGGTCGGGGAGGTGTGGAGGGGGCATAAGGGGCAGAACAGGTGATCAGAGGGTACTAGGGGTCCCCTGCCCAGGCCAGAGGCCTTTGCCAGAGGCCTCAGGCACAGGCAAGGGTGGAACCAGTGATCAGAGGGGGCAGGGGCAAGGCTGGAGATTGGAGGGGTATGAGGGTGCCCTACCCAGGCATAAGGCTGGGCCAGAGACCTCAGGCCTGGCAGGGAAAAGGCTGGAGATCGCAGGTGTCTGGGCTCCACAGAGCCAGTGATCAGAGGGGCAGGGGTAGAGCCTGCAATTGCAGGGGTCTGGGCACTGGTGGAGCTGGCAAAGCAGGGGTCTGGGGGTCCCCTGCCCAGGCCTGCAGACTTGGCCAGAGGCTGTAGTAGGGCAGGGGCAGAGCTGGCAATGGCATGGGGCAGGATCAGAGCCAGTGATCACAGAGGCCTAGGCTCTGTGAAGCTGGGGATTAGAGGGGCCTGGGGGTCTTCTGCCCAGATCTGCAGCTTCAGGCAGAGACTGCAGCCCTGGATAGGGGCAGAGCCAGTGATCACAGGAGTCTGGGGGATCCCTGCCCAGGCCTGCATCCTTGGCCAGAGGTGACACGCCTGGACAAGGGTGGAGCTGGGATTGGAGGGCAGGGGTGGAGCCAGTGATTGGAGTGAACTATGGAGGAAACACCTTTTCTGACTGCTCATTGGCTAAGCTCCCTTTATGCCACTGGTAATATTCTTAGTAACTTGGGTAATAAGAATCCAAAAAGGCAATTTAAGGTTTTTCTACCACACTCCTGGAGAAAAAAATGAAGGTCCACTGCTGGAGGGCAAGAAATGTCATATCCTGCCCTAGCCAGTTTGGCTCAGTGTATAATGCCTCAGCCTGCTGACTGCAGGGTCTAGGTTCAATTCTGACCAAGCGCATGTACCTAGGTTGCAGGCTTATCCCTGGTCGGGGCTCAGGTCAGGGCATATGCAGGAAGCAACCAATCAAAGTGTTCCTCTCACTCTGTTGTTTCTCTCTGTTTTTCCCTTCTCTTCCACATTCTCTAAAAATCAATGGAAACATATCCTTAGGTGAGGATAAAAAAGAAAGAAAGAAAGAAATGTCATATCCTATGAAAGACACATCTTGAAAATGCCTCAAGAAAGTTGTCATTTTTTCATGGTGAAGGGACTGGAGTTCCTGTTGATGAAAACACCTTGATGGCTGCAGTGACTGGCAGTGGCTGCAGTAGTGGGGTGATGGGGCTGGTGGCTTCCCCTGATTAGCCTGGTTGCCTCCCACAAAGGGAGGCCAGACTGAGGCTTAGGCCCACTCCCCATGGGGAGCAGGGAGCAGGCCTAAGCCATCAGTAGGACACCCCCTGAGGGCTCCCAATATGTGAGAGGGGGAAGGTTGGGCTGAGGAACCCCCCCCCAGTGCACAAATTTTGTGCACCAGGCCCTAGTACAGTAAAAGTATATATGTATATAAAATGTATATGGTTGCTCTTGCATTTACTGCTTTTTAAATTTTCACCCAAGAATATATGTATTGATTTTAGAGAGTGAGGAAGTAGAGGGGAGAGAAAGAGAGAGAAGAGAGAGAAACATTGAACTGTTGCCTCCTGCACATACCCCAACCACAGGATCAAACTGGAAATCTAGGCATTTGCTCTTATCCAGGAATCAAAACTGAGACCTTTTGGTGTATGTAATGACACTCCAACCCACTCAGTTACACGGACCAGCACAGTTGCTCTTGCTTTTAATAAAATTACTCTGAGGTTATTTTGCACAGGGAATTGTGCTATTCTTTTTTTGTATCCTCAATGCCTGTTATGCTAACTGGTTGAATAATCTAAGGGGGAAAAAGACAGGTTTGCAGCATACAGTCTCCCTTCTAAATCTTCTTTGGGGATGGCAGACCGCATTTGTAAGCTCATTTCTTTAATTACATTACTTATGGTCACTGCGAGATTCTCAGCAGATTCACAAGGGAGGCTTCTGGGAGGAGTTTTCCTGCTCTGGATTAGAATATCACCTTGCAGTTGTGGTACAGTATTACAGATTTTTTCACTGAAATTTATAGTGTTTCTCTTATGGGCAGTTGCCAGTTGCACCTTTTGAGCTTACCATGAAATGACAGTGTAAGCAACATTACCATCATTCAACATTTATGGGCCGTGCAGTGTGAAGATGGGACCCTGAGGTATAGCATTGGCTGCGAGTCAATCAGCCGAATGTAAAACATTCTTCTGACCATGATAAAGGCAATCTTCTCAGGCAATCACACGGGGATAAAACTGAAAATGGGAGCTGAAAGAACAAAGCACAAAAAATCTTGCCAGATTGCAATTTTCCCCACATGAAAAAATGAGCACCTAAGAATGTATTTCAACCACTTTGCTAGTCATACAGTAAATTCTCCTCTTCTATCGCTTGAATAGAGGGAAAAGGAGGAGAAATCCAACTTAGGTAAGAGATAAGGGAGGGCTGAGATTGTCATTAAATGGCACTGAGGGATGCGATGGAGTTGAATAAATTAGGGTAAATGAAGAGTGACAGGAGAGAAATGTGGGCAGTGAAGTGAGAGCTCCCGCTGGGGCCATAAATTGGGAAGTGGGCTCAGAACAATGAGTTGGGTGGATTTACCACAATTCTAATCCACTCTCTGGGGCCTAGGAGGCAGCACTATAAAAGAGCAGCCCCCTTCCCACTCCCTACCCCGCCCCAAGTGGTATTTCTGCGGGTTTGTCTTGAAAGGGTGTGAGCTGGTACTTCTGTAGCCAGGGTTCCACAAGTCTTCCCAGGCCATCTGGGTCAAGACTGCACCATGCTGCCTACTCTGCCTTTGCTGAAGCACAGCGTCCCAGGATAGAGGCCCATGAGAGAGTCACAGCAGTTCCTCTGGACTGACAGAGACACCGCAGAAGGAGCATTGGGACCAGAAAACCAGACCTCCATGTGACTTATAATTGCCTCTCTAGCCAGCTGAATGGTTTTGAGCACCCATTGACCTCCTTGAAAGATTCAGTTCTATTGGCAAAATAGGATCAATGCTAGCAATTTAAAGCTTACACATTACACAAGGTTGCTGTGATATTCTCAAAGGAGATACATTATATTAAAATCTGTAAATAGGAAAGAACTACACCAGAGCGGGGGAGCTCCAGAGATCCAGATGACGTGATGGTAAACAGGAGAATGCTAGAGTCAGGTCCTGTCCCACATCCACTGAGGCAGAATCTGTATATTCCCCAAGTTTCCCAGGCAACGCACATCTTTAACTGTTTGTTAAAGATTAACTGTTTGTTAAGTCACCTTGGTACATAGGAGATGTTCAACTTAGTTTTTATACGTAAGAGAATTTCTTGGGTAAAGCTTATATACCTCTGATGAAAATTCAGAAAAATAAAACTTTTTAATGCAAACTAATAATATAAATGAGGAGTTTAGAATAAAAGTATAACTTTATGCCTGAAGTTCAGGAGAGATAAAGGGGAGGATTATATAATTTGGAGTCCTGGGAGCTGAATTTGAGCCCTAAATCTCTCCCTCACCCAATTAGGTCAGTTGCTCAAAATTTTAAAGCTCAATGGCCTCATACATAAAATAGAAGTGATGATAATAATTGTTTTTGTAGAATGGTAAGATTAAAAGATGTATTGAATATAACAGTGATTTGTAAGGAATCTAGTAATACATACATGTTAATTGTTATTTTTGTTGCTTTTATTTTGAAATGCTTGACATTTTTCTAATCCTGCATATCCTAAAAGGTAAAATTAGCTACAGTCATTCTTGCAATACTGCCTCCTAGACAACCTGGTTATGGGAATGAAATGCCCCAAGGAAAATATTTTTCCCAGACCGAAATAACAAGGAAGGAAACTGTGGCTCCACTGTAGCAAGTAAAACACATTTATCTTGTGAAAGATGCAAATGTTTAAAAATGATTACGTTTACATTCACCTTTACTGCTTAGATTGAAAGCACTTATGAGGTCTAATTTAGTGGCCACTCATGCTCACTATATTATTATAGTTGGCATTCCATAGATTTTACAATACATAGTGTTGTGCACAAATTACTTCTCTCATCTTAAGGTCTTGCTTCTATTTGACTTTTGCCTTTATTTTAAACTCATTTTTTCTACTTTATAATATTTCTCCTTGTAAGCTATCTTATATCCTTTTGGAAAGATGAGAAGAATAAGTATAAATAAATAAATAAATAAATAAATAAATAAATAGATGATAGATATCTCAGGGTACTGTTCATAAACAAGTTATGTTGAAGATAAACATATATTTTCTATATATACATTACACATTATATGTGCACAGTATATAGATTTTAAAATGCCTTTTATGATGGAACCAAATTGAGGATGTTGAGTTGGATATTAATCACACATCACAATTGTACTTGGTATTGTTAAAGAGACAAGATGTAACTGTTAAAAATTCAAATTTTGAACATTGCTCTTTTAAAGACCAATGACATTTTTGCTTTTATTATTAGTGATTTTCTAATAAAACAGGAATTTATAACAACCATGTGAAAATATAATGGCTAAAACAAACCACTTTGGTCTCTAGAGATATATTTGAAATGATGCTTCATTTTTTTCTGGCAAATGTATTCCAGTACAAAGAAATTTTGAAAGCGCCCAGAGGTGATGGCATTTACACAATTGATTTGAAACAAAGCAAAATGATTGATAACACGGATTTCAACATTGAGACAAACAGGGTCTCCGTTGCAAACTGGCATTCACATTTAAGATTGAAGCACAGTTAAGAGAGGCCTGACCTTGGTTGAGAACCAAGCTGACCTCAGGTGCATTGGCCCCCAGGCAGGGGATGGCTTTCCAAGAGTCCTGCAGATGTGAAATGCTTTCCGGAGGAACTGCTATCTGCTCTCATCTCCTGACTAAGAAGGAACAAGTAAATTATAGAATCAGAAAAACGCTTTGGGAACCTCTAGCCTTTGTTCAGTTGCCTCCATCCTCCATCCTTCGGTGGTATCTGTTCTTTCCCACCGTTCTTGAGGAGGATCTCAGGACCTTCTAACAAGTGGGAAAGAAATCATACCGTCACCTACACTGATTGTAAATGAACTCCCTGTCACAAGCCAGCTCCAACACTCTCATGCATGTTTGTTTCTAAATATTTTCTTTTTACTTTTGGAAGAAAAGAATTTCTTGTTAAAAAATGTTAGCTAATATAAAAAGTAAAAATTTTAAATAGGAGGTAGGTGATATTCTTTTTTAAAATATATTTTATTGATTTTTCACAGAGAGGAAGAGTGAGGGATAGAGAGCCAGGAACATCGATCACTCCTCTCCCGCACACTCTCCACTAGGGATGTGCCTGCAACCAAGGTACATGCCCTTGACTGGAATCAAACTTGGGACTCTTGAGTCCGCAGGCCTATGCTTTACACTGAGCCAAACTGGTCAGGGCAAGGTGGATGATATTCCTACTTACGGCCATATTGTACTTAGGACCAGCCTGACACTGAACTTGCTGCCTGTTTTCATGGCTCCAGAAAAAGGAGGGAGCAAAATCCAAACTGTGAGCAGACATCTGAGACAGTCCTAGTGCTTCCCTTTACTTTTCATTCATCTGTTGCTTTCCTAAAATGACCCTCCTATCCCACTCCTCCAAGCCCCCTGAAATATTTAACTTCAGAACAGGCTCTTAGTTCAGCCTCTCCTCTACCTAGTGACTTTGCTTCTCATTGGTGGCATGTAGCAAAGATGCTGTCATATCCTGATAGTCTGTTCCTACCATCTCAGTTTTGACAGCTTCTAGGATAACTGACAAGACCAGAGGGGGCAGGAACAGTAGTTGAAGTGTCTGTGTGAATGTATTTGGGGTACCTGGGAGGAGATTGATTAGACTATTGTGGATGAGCTTCCAAAATCATCTAAGACTCTAAGATCACGAAGAGGTAGGTAGATATTGAAGAATAAATATAGAAAATGTTTGCTTTTTAAACTCGAGAAGACAAAATTTTAAATATGAAATGATTTCTCTTATAGCAATATATTCTATTGAACTCAGTTATAAATGCAATGTTTAAAAAAACCCCTATAACAAAGAAACAAGCTGTTTTGGCCACTGGAGTATAATGTTAACTGCAAATGACTGTCTTACCTTTCTTATCTAATTAGCATAAAATACAATAATAAAGTCAGTATACATATGTCAATCATCAAGAATTGCTGGAATTTTAATAAGGTTGTATGGTCACTGACCCAAATCATTTAATCACATCTTTAAAAGTATGTCGATAGCACTCATGAGGAATGGAGAAGAGTCATACTGTCTGGTGTTGATAGGCAATCTAATAAGTAAAATGCCAATGTCAGAACAGAAGTGAACTATAGGGTTATAGCTTAAGCAGCCTGCATAAAGTTGGAGACGGAATCAGTTTCAATATGACTACATTGACTTGGGAAGGACATTTTACTACAAATAAAGACAGAGCTCAGAATCTTGGTTTGAAAATGCATTTTATTTTAGGTCAGCATGTAAAAAAGTCTATTTATATTAAAAAACTAGGGGCCCGGTGCACAAAAATTTGTGCACTTGAGGGGGTGGGTCCTTCAGCCCGGCCTGTGCCCTCTTGCAGACTGGGACCCCTCTGGGAATGTCCACCTGCTGTGTGCCTGGCCAGCATGGGTGAGGGGCCGATGTCTGTTTACAGTCTGGCCAAGCTCCCCAGTGGGCACACTCACCCATGGGGGTGTGGCAAGCCTGGGTGAGGGGCTGAGGGAAGTTTTCACGCTGGCCACAGCCCCTTCAGGGTTCAGGTCCCTACTGGGGTGCCTGGCCAGCCTGAGAGAGGGGCTGAGGGCTGTTTTCAGGCTGCCCACAGCTCCCATTGACCCTCGGGGCCATCCGCCTGGGAAGCAATCGGGTGGCCGTGGCTGTGGAGCCTCAGCGCCGGCCGGCTGGTCCCGACCCCGGGCTTCCTCCTGGGAAGGCATCGAGTGGCTGTGGCACACGTGGGGAGCCCTGGAAGCCCGTGTGTGTGCCCTGCAATGATGGATTCCAGGTTGCAGCCTCTTCCCGCCCTGCTCCTTCCGCCCACGGCTTCAGCCACTGGCCTGCTTGCTCTTCCCATCCTGAGCTACGGCTGGACCCTGTGTGCGGCTTCTCCCAGGCTGCGGCCTCCGCCATCTTGGCTAGGCTAATTTGCATATAGTCACTCTGGTTGGCTGGTGGGCATGGCTTACCAGTCCCGAAGAGACCGTTAATTTCAGTATTACACTTTTATTAGTTTAGATAGGGGCAACTGAGGGAGCAATTAAACTGGAATCAGAGTTTATGTGGCCATAAAGCTAGGATGGGACTAAGTCTAAGATAATAAGACCCAGGACATGAGCATGTAGGATGGAACAGGGACCCTGTGAAGAAAAGGAGCTGGTGTGGCTGTATGACACATCTCCAGGCTGAGAGCTCAGGTGATAGACACACCTGGGGTGTCCTAGGTGCAGAGCTTGATACACTAGGAAAGCAATTTGCCATTTGTTTAATAAAGTGAAAAAGATCTCTGGTTTAGACCCTTTGGTGGAAGTGACATCACTTTATTGTAAACTGTAGCCTATTCTTTGCAGCAGTGCTAACCATTCTTCCAATAACAGAATTTAGCAGAAATGTGTTGTTCTCTTCTTTACCTCAGGAGTTTTCAGGACTCTATCATTCCGCCACACTGCTTGTTAGAAAATCTAAGTGAGGGGACACAGATAATGACCAATTATAAATGACTGATGAAATCTATTGAAATAAAAACAAAAACAATTATCCTCTAGAAAGAATATTTTAAAATAAAAAATGTTTCCAGATCACTTTTATATATATAAAATTATAAATATTTTATGAGCAATTCAGATTTATAAATAGATTTTATACCACAAATGTGGTCCCAATAGCAACTACAAGTGTCTAAAGATTTTTTCTTATTTATTTATTTATTTATTTATTTATTTATTTATTTATTTTTTAAATCTTTATTGTACATATTATTGCAGTTGTTTCTCTTTTTCCCCCTCCTCCCAGTTCCCACCCCATCCACTGCCCTTATCCCCCTCCACTGTCCTCATCCATAGGTGTACGACTTTTGTCCAGTTTCTTCCTGTACCCCCAACACCCTTTCCCCCTGTGAATTGTCATTCCACTCCCTTTCTATGCCCCTGATTCTATTCTAGTCACCAGTTTATTCTGTTCATCAGACTTCTTTTATTCATTTGATTTTTAGGTTCACTTGTTGATAGATATGTATTTGTTGTTCATAATTTTTATCTTTACTTTTTCTTCTTCCTCTTCTCAAAGGATATCTTTCAGCATTTCATATAATACTGATTGGGTGGTGATGAATTCCTTTAGCTTTTACTTGTCTGTGAAGCTCTTTATCTGACCTTCAATTCTGAAGGATACCTTTGCTAGGTAGAGTAATCTTGGTTGTAGGTTCTTACTATTCATCATTTTGAATATTTCTTGCCATTCCCTTCTGGCCTGCAAAGTTTCTGTTGAGAAATCAGCTGACAGTCGTATGGGTGCTCCCTTGTAGGTAACTAACTGCGTTTCACTTGCTGCTTTTAAGATTCTCTCTTTGTCTTTTGCCCTTGGCATTTTAATTATGATGTGTCTTGGTGTGGTCCTCTTTGGATTCCTCTTTTTTGGGATTCTCTGTGCTTCCTGGACTTGTAAGTCTATTTCTTTCGCCAGGTAGGGGAAGTTTTCTGTCATTATTTCTTCAAATAAGTTTTCAATATCTTGCTCTCTCTCTTCCTCTGGCACCCCTATAATTCTGATGTTGGTATACTTGAAGTTGTCCCAGAGACTCCTTACACTATCTTCATATTTTTAGATTCTTTTTTCTTTTGGCTTTTCTGGCTGGGTGGGTTTTGCTTCTTCATATTTCATATCTTTGACTTGATTTTTGTGATTCTCTCGTCTGCTGTTGGATCTCTGTATAATATTCTTTATTTCGGTCAGTGTATGCTTAATTTCTAGCTCGTCCTTTTTCATATGCTAGAGGGTCTCACTAAATTTATTGGCAGACTCTATAATATTCTTGAAAAGCCTTATAACCGTGGTTTTGAACTTTATATTCAGTCGTTTGCTTTTCTCCATTTCTGTCATTTGTGACCTGTTTCTTTATCTCCACATTTTGGCTGCTTCCCTGCATTGACAGAGTGGCTTTAATCAGCTGTGTCTATGGTGGTAGAACTTCTATGCTGGAGACACCTTTATGGGGCAAGACTTGCTTCAGGGGGCTTTGGTGCCCACTAAGTCTGCCCCCTGAGTGCATCCCTTATGAGTCTGAGGAGTTGTAGACTGGGTGGTCCCACTCTGACCGCTGAGTATGCTGGCTCTTGTATCTCCAAGGAGGTGCAGTTTTAGCTTCTGCCTAGAGCTTTCCAGCCTTTTATATGCAAAAGCCTCTGTGTGCAGCTTGGGTGGGGTGGAGTCTTGGGGAGTCTACAGGGTGGAGCAGCCAGCTATGGCTGACTCTCAGCCCTGCCCTAAGAGGCACTGGGTATCAAGCCGCTCTGGAGTTTCTCCTGGCGCCAGACGGGTGCCAGACAGTCCAGCTCCTCCCCGTATGATTCTGAGTCCCCAGAAACTCGCCTGGAACTGGAGTTCAGAGCCATTGGGAGCTTGTGCTTCCCTCTGGTATCAAATGCTGCCAGTTGTTTCCGCAAGCCCTTTCAGTGGGCCCTTTCCGCGAGCCCCTTCGTGCGTGCCTCTGTACCTCTGCACTTTACTTCCGCACCTCCTCTGTGTCTCAGTCTCTTTCTAGTTGTAGAATTTCCACTCAGCCAGCCTTCCTGTGGGTCTGGGTGGTGTCCATTTTTTTCTTTTCATTGTAGCTTTGTAACAGTTGTGCCCAGCAGCAATTCCGGTGTTCACCTATGCCGCCATCTTGCTTTCTCTGTCTAAAGATTTTTGAAGTTCATTATTTTTGTCAATAAGCTTTGCATACAAGTGACATTCATGTCTCCACGGTAACTAACACATATGAATGTTATTTCAGAACCTCAGGAGTTCAAGGCTGAAATTAGAAAATGACCCCAGTACATGGAGGACAGGGAGAGACCATGGACATAGGCAGGCCACTCCAGATGGGTAGGTGGCAGGTTAATAAGCAAGAGAACTTACATAGGAGCTTGTCCTGGGTGCTGCAAGATGAGTACATCTCCATATCCGCCTGCCATAATCTTAAAAGTTTTAGAGATGCTTGAACAGTGTGCAGTTACTTCTTCAGTTCAGATGGTCTCACAAACCCATTGCTCTCTCAAGGCTGTGTCCTTGAAAATGGCTGCTAGTGTGGGAATGGTGGGCTGAATAGATAAAGACAAGGGCATGGGGAGGAGCCTGGTATTCCCAGGGAATTGCAGCTGGAGGGTCCATGACAGTCACATCCTCTCAATGACCTCCTTCCACAGAATCACACTTTAAATATAAAGACAAATATTTTAAAAGTAAAATATCAGTGTCAGCCATATCAGTGTCAGAAAAAGCAGATTTCAACTCAAGAAATATTATTAGGGATAAAGAAGTTCATTTCAAAATGATAAAGAGATTAATTCATCAGGAGTACAGAATTCTGAACATTGTGCAATCAAAATAGAAATTCTAAACACACGAAGTAAAAACTGACAGAACTATACAGAAAAACATAATAATTCACAACTATAGCTGGAGATTTCAACACCCCTCCCTCTGTAATTGCTGGAATCAATTGTGTTAGTCAGTTCAGGTTGCTCTGACAAATTACCATAGGACTGAGGGTCTTAAAACAGCACAAATTTATTTCTCAGAGTTCTGGAACCTGGAAGTCTGAGATTAGGTTGCTGGCCAGTCCTACTGAGAAAGGACATCTTCTGGATTCTAGAAGATGGTCTTCTTGTATTCTCACATGGCAGCTGCACTCTTTTTGTAAGGGCACTAATCCCACTCATGAGGGCTCCACCCTCATGACCTAATCACCTGTCAAAGGCACTTACTTCTAATAACATCATATTGTGGGGCTTAGATTTCAACATATGAATTTTGGAGGTACACAAACATTCAGTCTATAGCCAATATAGAAACTAGACTTTCATACAAATTGTAAAACAGGTGTTATAACTGAGCGTCAATTTAAACAAATGATACAGATGAAATTCTCTGTTTCTGGCACAAACCAATACTTTTAGATGTATTGTTTCATGAGGAATGAGTGTCGCTGTTTCCCAAATGACTGTTAAGAATTAGCAAATGACTTTAATCCCATGTTTAAGTTTCCAGTTTATTTGAAAAAGATATGTAAGAGGTACACTTAGATTATGAGTGTAATAACATATACAGCATTTAACTTCACACACCTTTCCAGAAGATGAAGCTAATCATTTATGTTCTGAAAAGTGACAACTTTAATTCAAGATGTAGAAGTAACTGCATTCTATTAAGGTTCTTTTCTTGAACTATGATGTATCATGTGGGCTTGGGGAAGCTGGAAAAAGCATGCTTCTGAGATAGCAACAGAATCACTATTTCAGAATCAGATGTCTCCATGTAAACAGATTGCCTGCCAATGGCAAACCAGCATTTATATCTCACTTTAAAGAAAAAAATTACCTTTGGGAACTGAAGCAATATTGACATCCTTAATAATATATTGCCTATATGCTTGCATAGCATAATAATTTTTAAAACCTTGTCAGAATCTCTTGTGTATTTGAACCCACTCTGATGACCGCATGAGCAGAATGTGATGGGAATAGCTCAAATACATTCATGATGTTTGTGATTCATGGTTTTTTCTTTATATAGTTTTTCTTTTAATGTCTTCTAAAAACTGTAAAGTGATAATATAGAAACTTAGATATATGATAGAAATAAACATATCAAACATAGCACCTATATTTGAGAAATATAATCAAGTTAGTGATATAAAGCCTGAACTCTCCCCCTGGATAAATCCACATTAGTATTTTAATAGACGTCTTTTGTTTGATGTCTGTAGAGCTTAAGTGCCAGTTACCAGAGCTAACTGTTGGTAAGGTAAATTTGTGCAAAGTTCTTCCTCCATACAAACCTTACATTATAGAGGGGCATGGAATGGTTTCACATATTGTGCAACACAATAAGCAGAAACATGTACTGTTCCTCACAAGCCATTTCTATTTCTTCGTGCCAATGTGTAAAGCAAGAAAACAGTTAGTTGACAAAATATTATTTTACTTTTCATTCATAGTCATTCTTACTATCTTACATTATTCTTAGTTCCGAGGTTCAAGTGCTTCGATAAATTCAATAATTTGTAAATTATTTTTATAAGAATTGAATTTGACCTGGGCCTCCACTCTTGTCACATGGTGTATGGAAAACATCTCCCTGGGAAAATGTGGACAGTAGAACATGTTTCTAGAGCCAGTTAAGAACGCAATTTGGGGTGTGTGGGTGGAAGCCTTCTATTTTGTTCTGAAAATGGCAACAGGGAGCAGCAGTGTCCTAGACTAGGGCAAGGCTTGTCTTCGTCCATGCTCGTCCTGTCCCATGCTGAAGTTGCCATTTTGGAGCAGATTTCTGGAGAATCTCCGAGGCTTTCAAATACCAGAAGGGGAAGGAGTGTTTGGCCTCTGAATCTGTAAAAAGGGTCACTCCTCTGCCATAGTCCCCGTGATGGCCTTTGTCCTGGTCCGGCTGTCCAAGGGGGAAGCCCACTCCGGGTGTCAGCTCCCCGGCCAGTGGGCAGAGCGGATCCATGTCGGGGCCACCCCTTTCCCCCTCCTACTCCCCTTCTTGCCGAAGTCGGGATGGAAAAGTTTGAAGAGCGAGCCCCATTCTTAGACTGCAGCAAGGCGAGAGGCGGGGGAACCCCAAGGGGAGGGTCTAGGGGCTGGAATTGGAGAGAGAGGTGCGGTTTCAGACAACGCGTGAGAGCGTGGGAAGGAGGGAGGCAGGGGGCCGGGAGGAGCCCCCCTGGAGGGAGCGGAGGGCGGCGAGCTCCGCATCCCGGCCGAGGCGGGCGGGTGGGACGGCCGGCGCCCCTGGGAGCTGGAGGAGCTCAGCCCCGTGGCCGGCGGGGCGCGCGGGGAGGGGCGAGTGTGTCGGCAAACGCTGCGCTCCGAGCAGCGAGCGAGCACAGCCCACCCGGCGGCGAGCCGGGCAGTGTTCCCCGCGCCCGCCCCGAGCGAGCCCCCGCCCGGGCGCCGAGGACCTGCCGCCCCGCGCCCGCGCCCCGGCTCAGCCGCGACCCCTCTCCGGGCGCAACCGCAACGGACCTCCGCGAAGGCGCGGCCCGCGCTCCCGGCTCCCGCGGACCCTTCCCCGCAGGTAGGAGCGAGGAGGGCGCCGAGCGCGGTCCCCCAGCGCCGGGCAGGTGGCCGAGCAGCCTCGCCTCCGGGTCCGGAGGTCGGCGGGGAGCAGAGCGCTCCTACCCCGCGGCGCCGGCGACTCCCGGGGGGGTGCGGGGTGCTCGCACCTGTGTCGCTGGTGCCCAGGGTGCCCGCCCCGAAGCCCAGCGTGCAGAGGGGGCGTGGGGGGCGGCCGGAGGTCCCTCTCCGGAAAGGGGACGCGGGGAGGCGCGGGAGCGGGAGCGGAGAGCAGAAACCCGCGCAACTCCGGCTCCAGCCCCGTGGAGGAGGCGAATCCGGCAGTTTGCGGGGACGACGGGGAAGCCCCCCGTTGCTAAGGGAGATGGGGAAGCGGAGCGGCCACCGCTTCAACCTCCGCGGGGACTGCGGCGGGTAGGGGAGTCGCTCCTTTTTCCTTTTCCTCGGGCGTGGAAAGGAGCGACTACTTCAGAGAACAAAGATGTGGGGGTGGAGGAGGGCTCCGTGGCTGCCGCCCCTCCGAGTGATCTGCTGACCCCTGACCGCCGCCACCCCCGCCGGACAGTGTCAGCTCCATTGTCTGGGAGCCCCGCGACCACGGGTCGGACCGAGCAGGCGGCTCGGTACGCACCGGAGCCCCTTCATTCAGGCCTCCCGCTCCCCGCCAGCCCCCACCCCTCGCCCCATCCTCCCCGGCTGGGTGAAACCAAGTAGGTCGGTGGAAGTGCTCGGTTTAATTGGTGCCTGTTAAGCCCCTGAAAGTAATGAAGATGATGTCCATCAAGTTCTCTCAGCATTTCTATCATTTATGGAGAAGCTGTAGGTACTGTCCCTGGCTAGATCTCTGTTTTGGGGGGACGGAGCCAAATACATTTAAATTATGTGTTAATCGTTTGCCATTGAGAAGAATGATTTAGCCTTTGGAGGAGGAGGGGCTGTGTTTTGCTAAACAGGCCAGGTAAAACTTGGCTGCTCTGAGTTGGCCACAGGAGTCCGTGAGTAGAAAAGGCAGATGCAAAAGGCAGGTGCGAAAGGCGGTCCTTGTCCTGCCAAGTGCCTGAGCCCCGAAAGCGCGCGTCCTCCTTGAGCCTGGCTTTCTTCGAGGATCTGGGAAATGCCTGGGATCTCGGTTCCGGGGAAGAGTGAAATGTCCTGTGCATGTTGGCCCCGGGCGGGGGGTATTTATGAGGCCCCTGCAGCTTATCCATGCATCGCTTAGTGATTTGCACTTAGAATTAACACGAAGAACAGGAGACCCTGAAATCATGCATGAGCTCCTGAAATCAAAGCGACAGGAGGGAGGAGGGCAAGCACCTACCTGGGCCCTCAAGCTCCCCTCTGCGGGATAACTGCCAAAATCAATTTTGCTCTTAATATTGCTAAAGTCTTTTCGAAGGTCATTTGTCATCCCGAATTAAGGCTCGTGCAACAATAGCAACAAAAATCTGTCTGTGTGAAGTTGTTTAGTTTATTAAAATTACACAAGTGTCTGTGACATATACTTAATGTTAACAGCAGCTGTGGTTTCTCATCACATGTGATGCGCCTGTGTGAGCATATGAGGTTTATATTAGATGGAGTTCTTTGAAACCATCATATATGACATTACTTAGAAAACAGTATTAATATGCCTCATGGATGTATTAATCCCTATACAAATCATCCAGGATGTGATATTTGCTTATTCAAGGAAAAGTAAGATTAATCAATACAATTTCATCTCGAGGGCATGGTGCTGTTTGATTTTATCTGTGTCCTACGAGAACTGGGGGAGTAAAATAATTTATTGAGTATACACTAAGATAGTGGAAGTATTTTACTTTGCTTGTGCAATTAATACTTGAAAGATTTTTTCCCCTCTGATGTGAGAATGCTTGAAGATACAAGCTCCAGTAGCTGCTGTAGCAGGCTGTTAATGTGATATGTGGGTAAGTCAGTAAACCTGCAGATACAGGAGAATGCACACTAAATATGAACCCCATGCAGAACATGGATCTTCTTGAATGAGATTAAATAAAAATAGAAACATGTCCTCCTTAAGAAATCAGAAAATAAAATCTGTTGTGTAAAAGCATGTTATACATATAATGCACATAATATGTGTGAATCTTTATGTATCTGTGTAACTTGCAGATCATTAAATGTGTTCAAACACTTGCACAAGTGAGAAAAGACATTGCATTGGAATTTAGATATTTGAAAATGATCCTCCTTTATGCCTTAACCGGTTTTGGCTCAGTGGATAGAGCATCGGCCTGCAGACTGAAAGGTCCCAGGTTTGATTCCAGTCAAGGGCATGTACCTTGGTTGCAGGCACATCCTCAGTAGTGGGTGTGCAGGAGGCAGCTGATGGATGTTTCTCTCTCATCGATGTTTCTAACTCTCTCTCCCTTTCCCTTCCTCTCTGTAAAAAAATCAATAAAATATATTTTTAAAAAAGAGAAACTGATCCTTCTTTAAACTTGAGACTGTGGTTGGTTAGCTGAGCAGCTAAAATGTTCAGCTCAATATAGCTGCCTTTTTGGGACTGTATGGTCAGGGCAAATCTGGGCCAATGGCAGCACATGTTCCTAGAATGAGGAATAATCAGGATGGAAAGGAACTTGTGAAGTGATCTTTCCATCCAATTACTACAAACGAAGAGAAAGAGGTCCAGAGGATTTAGGCCATTTTTTTTTCAAGACAACAGAGCTAGATCTTGGCAAGGCCCTTTTTCTTCCCTGGGAACAGGAGTGTCAGATGTGTGGGAAGGTAGGGGGTTTGTTTGTTTCCCTGAATGGAAGGCCCACAGGTGAATCCTTTGGTAGGTGGTAAGTTTGACACCAGTGAACTTCTGACTCCTCACCTCACCCCTTTCCCATAGGGTTCTCCTTCTTCAGGCCACCGCTCTGCTCTAGTCTTCTCTGTACTAAGAATACTACATTGTTCTGTAAGAGTTTCAGAGTGCAAAAAAGTGAGCATATCAAGTGAACAGGAAAGATTAAAAATGCATCCAGTTTACTCATGTGGGTTTAAGAATGATTCAGGCATAAAAAAGATAGTTTTTGCCTGAAGTGCATTGAGGTGAGGAAGCAGTTATAAGAAGTGAAGTGTCTTCACCCATAGAAACTGAGAAGCTCATAGTAACCACACCTGACTATTTCATTAGTTGCTTTTCCACCTAAGATCTCCCTTGATACAACTGGTCTTGGGAGGATGCAGGTGGGCATGGCCATTCATTCTGAATTCCCCATTTCAGATCATGGAAATCATTTCTTCTCCTTTGTATCGAAGCCCTCCTCCCTCCCCTATCCTTCAGCAAAATCAGTTGCTCTTCATAAATGATCATCACTTTGTATATTAACCACCCCAACTCTGTTTGTTTTCACCTTCATATCCCAATCACTTGCCCAGAATGTGGCCCTCAGTAAGGATTCAGTCCGTGCTTTTAGAATATATTGAACTAATGAGTTCATTTAAATCAAGCATTTCTATTCAACTGGCCTCTTTTAATCATGGACCTTTTTACAGGGAATGTGCCAATAATTTTTAGATGATAAAGTGATGAAGATTTATTAACAGCTCTGTCATGACATTTCCTGAGCATGAGCAGTCAATCACTCAAGTTCACAATAACTTGACTTAGAAAAGGAGAATGCACATCCCTAAGGACCAGGGCAGGGTGTCCCCTGGGCTGCCAATTCTGCATGTCCCAGAGGTACCCATAAGAGTAGATTTCCTCAGCCTACCCCAGGCCTACAGAGTCAGAGTCTGAAATGGAACACAGGAGTCTCTCTCATTAAGCCCTAAGTGAATTTCGTAAGTATTGCATTTGAGATCACCAGTGAGATGATCATTCAAGAGTTTACAGTCTCCGCCACCTAAATAGATGTGCCTTCCCTACTTTATATGGAATCTGCAAAGATGTCTTTTCTTGGTTAATCTCATGTTTAATGACAGCAATTAAGGAGACGACAATAAACGAGGTCATTGGTTCCAAGGAAGTTTAGATTCACGTTATCTAACTGTAACTACAAGTACACACAAATGAAATGATGTTATTTTCAGATAGATTGTAAACTTTAAGTGGTGGAATTACATTAATTGATTTATTTTATATACCACACAGGATTACAATACTTTGTACTGTATATAATGATGTTAAAAGAATTATTTTAAATGACATAGTCTTTTTATTTTCTGTAAAGTGTCTATTTCTGTGAATATGAAAGAAGCTCATAGTAACCACACCTGACCATTTCATAAGTTGCTTTTCCACCTAAGATCTCCCTTGATACAACTGGTCTTGGGAGAATGCAGGTGCACATGGTCATTCATACTCACTCTACTTCATTAGAGTTCTTCATCGGGCTTTGTAATCCAGCTTCTATTCAGAGGATGCTGCTGGACCAGTTTTCTCACTCTTCTGTCCCCTCACTGAGCAGCATTTGAAAGCTGACATCTCACCCCTTAGCTACCTCTGGCTCCTTTGTGTTTCCTTCTCTGGCTTTGTTGCTCTTGTCCAGATCCTCAGATTGGTTCTCCCATGCTCTCTCCTTTGGCCTCACTTCTCCTGCTCCCACACTGCACTAAGTTTCTCCTTTGTTCTCTACATGCCTGTGGCTGAGCTCCAGACCTGCATCTCCAATCCTGAGTTTTTTGTGTATTTTTAGACCTGTATCTGCCTGTAGGACACTTTAGCTATGTGCTAAAGTGTGATTTCATTTATCCAAATGAGCTCATGATCTCTGTTACTGTCTTAAAGTCTACCTCTGTTATTCCTGTTTTTTTTTTATTTCTTTTTTTTCCTCCCCAAGTAGTAGAAGAACCATCCACAGTCTTTTCATTTATTTGCTCTTCCTTTTCTCTCCCCCACTTTCCATTTTGCATCAATCATTAAGGCTTTACAATTTATCTAATAAATGTTGCTGAGAGTAGTCTTCTCTCCTCTGACCTTTTATGACTGATCTTGGGCAAATCTTCATCACCCCCTGCCAGGGATAAGGGCTCAGTTCCTGGCTCATCTTCCTGCTCTAGTCTCCCCTTCACATCCAGTCTTAGAGTTGCCAGAGTGATTTATGTTAACTGCAAATTTGGCCAAGAATTCTTGTGGAAAAGATTTCAGTGATTTCCATTTACCCTATCACACAGTGCATGCTCCTCTGCAGATCCCACCTTGTCCTCCTTGTCCCCACCCTCCAGCCTCCCCTCAGCTATCCTGAACTACATCCTTGCCTTGGACAACAGAGTTGCTTGGAGTCGTCTAATAGAATTTAGCATTTCTTAACGTGAAGACTGCATTGGTGCTCCTATGGGCTGCAGATGTGCTTTTTCTCACTTTGCTCACTTGGAGTCAAAGGCAGACCATCTTTCTCCAAACACCCATGTCCTATGGATGTCCCTTTTTGAGTCTCTTTTTATACCACAAACATCTTGTGCTTAATGTTTAGTGTTCCCTACTGTGTTTGAATATCTGACTTTCCCCTGTGCTGTAATTATTAGTTCCTTACTCATCTCCGTGTGTCTAGATTGGTTAGATGTTATATGAATGGATATAAGCATTGCACAGGCAAAAGGCAAGTTGCCTTGGGGCCCAAAAAATATCCTTTGGAGATTTTTGCCCCGTAGTTCCCAATGCTGTGACCACTTGGAGTCTTCATCTCACTTTTGTACACCAGAAGTAATTTTAGAGTGTAATAAAGAATAAAAAGCATGCACTCGAGCAAAAGACAGCCCAGAAGGCACAGAGTCAGGTAGCAACTTAAACCGGGTTCCACTGAAACAAAGGGGAGGCCATCTTTTACAGAGAAAGTTCCTGCCCAAGTTCCCAATTTTATGTGAATAAGTTGCCAAATTGTGCAATTCTGATTTGTCAGTGTAGATACAGAGATACAGTTTGTGCAGTCATGTTTAGACAGGGCAGGTCTTAGTCCCTTGGTAGAAAGACGAAATGAAAGTAGGACTACCTTGCAGTGGTTGACTCAGACCCTGTGAATAGGCAGGGCACAGTGAGGGAGAGGTTTTTCCTGGTATACAGAACACATGATGAGCCCTGTCAGCAAATGGCCACTAGACTATTATTCATAAACTAGAGGTATGGTGCACAGCATTTGTGCACTGGAGGGGGGGGGTGCCTTACCCCGGCCTGTGCCCTCTCATAGTTCGGGACCCCTCAGGGGATGTCTGCCTTCCATTCAGCCTAAGCCAGCAGTCAGACATCCCTCTCGCAGTCCAGGACCCCTCATTCCTTACTGCCTGCCTGCAGCAGAAGTGGGAGAGGCTCACACTACCTTCGCTGTGCTTGCCAGACATGAGCCCGGCTTCTGGCTGTGCTATGCTCCCCTTGTGGGAGTTCACTGACCACCAGGGAGCAGCTTCTGCATTGAGCGTCTGCCCCTGGTGATCAGTGTGCATCACAGTGACTGGTTGTTCTGCTCTTTGGTTAATTTGCATATTAAGGTTTTATTATATAAGAAAGGATGTGGGCCTTTGTTTGGCCATGGGGAGTTCATTTCAGTAAATCAATTACTTCTCAAGGTTCACATTGTCACTGATGGTTGTTGGTGCCAGTTTAACACTGATAGGAATCTCTGATCTTGGGTTTGGTAAAGAAGAAAGTTACTCAATGCAAACATCTCAATTGTGATACACCATGGCTGTGAGAACAGCACCAGTGGAGGAGCTCAATCTATTACAGCTCAGTTATGAAGCAGCACAGCTGTGGTGGTCCTGGGGGATGCCTCTCTCTGGCTAGACAGCTGTGCTCTGTAGGTGTCTGCTGTGCTCTGCCCTGCCCTTCTCCACTCTGGTCTGCCAAGATGTCTTCAGTGTTTCAGCTCCAGGGGGGAAACCCAGTCTTCTGTCTTCAGTGGAAGCACTCCCAGAGACAGAGGGGAGCTGACTTATATAGAGAGAAGTCCTCACCCCTGGTTCCTGATTGGTCTGTCCTCATACAAACGAGGACTCCAAATCCTTTCACGTTGATTGGTCCAAAAGGCACTGTTCCGATTAGTCAGAATATAGCTACTCTGACCCATGAAGATGCTAATGGGGATATAGCTGTAAAGCTTTAATTGATTCCAGCAACTCCTTCTGAAGGGCTGGCTCGCATGGCAGGAACACAGTGCGCACAGGGAGCTCAGTGCAGGCTTCTTCCCGAAGTGCAGATGTTTTTAAATTTGACGCCAGTTAGTCACAAAGAGCCCTTCTTGGTAAGTACCTTTTTTTCTCATGGTCCACAATGTCAAATGAATCTTCCTCCTCAGGGCCTATACTTTTTATTGAACCTCTTCTCTCTTCCATTTCCCCAGATCCTACCCTATTTTTTCCTCTGACTCTACATCTCCTTCTGCCTCCTATGAAAATCCTTTGTTCAATTTACAGATAAGGAAAAGAAAACCCAGAGAGGGTGAATGATGTATTCAAAGTTACACTGCTAGCTTAGGGTAGATCAGGATTTGCATAGAGGTCTGATTATTAATTCTGTGCTCTTATCACTGAGCAAAAATCCAGGCTTTCTCTTTTTAAGAGATAAAAAAAAGATGTGTGTGTGTGTGTGTGTGTGTGTGTGTGTGTGTGTGTTTTACAGCCTGGGGCCACAAACCAAGCCCAAGGGCCAAATCAACCTGTAGTTCATTGTGTACTGCCTATAAGTGAAACTGCACTATTCACACTTTTAAAGGATACCAAACAAAACTCAAAACAAAGAATGTGTGACTTACTCAGACCCCATGGCCCTGATTGCTCAAAATATTTACTGTCTTGACCTTTACAGAGAGTATTTGCTGAGCCTGATATGAGGAACAGTGGGACCTGAAGGTGAAGTTCAGTGAAATTTATGTGGAAACTGACTTCAGTAAATAAGCTGGACATAAAATAAGTTGTAGATTTACTGAATTTAAAGAAGCCAAAAATGAAGGTAGAGCCTGTACTTCATTCAAATGGTTGATATTTTTTATTTATCTCTTAAATTTTTGATGCTTCTCATTTATCCACGAATAATTACCATAAAAGACATTATTAGAAGTAACTAATACAAATAAAATAAATTAGGTAAATCCTCATAAAAATCACTATGAACATTTTTGGTTAATAAAATGTGATTGAAGATAGGGTGAGTTTGATGTCCAGTTCTCACAAGCCGTACAGAATTTTACATAAAAATAGGCATTTGAATATTTTATTTTTATAAATAAACATTGGATGCATTCTTTTTCATTTTTATTACAGGAATTAGTTGGTGTTTTAAAAATAAAGTTGGGAGGTTAAAGCCTCTAGCATGTGGAACTGTATGCCTTTAATGAACGCGTTTAAAATATTAAATAGTTCCTTTAAGGATGATAAAGTCTTATTCAGGCTTACTCATTTTCTTTCTAATTTAGATTCTTGGTTATAAGCAGCTCAGTACTATGTGGTTGGGAGTCCCTGGGTAGACATCGCTTCATGAGCTCTGAAATCTTCTTTCAAAAAGTCTATTAATATGCCTTTTATCTTTACGATTTGGAATGGCAAGTCATTAACTTTACATTTATTTCACTGATTTAAAATTAA
This sequence comes from Murina feae, assembly GCA_004026665.1. Lineage (NCBI taxonomy): Eukaryota > Metazoa > Chordata > Mammalia > Chiroptera > Vespertilionidae > Murina > Murina feae. The sequence goes on from PVJC01001322.1 coordinate 64,946, forward strand.
ATGCAAGAGCAAGACAAAAGAACTTTGGCACAAGAAACAAATAACTTTATTACAACAGAACACTGAGAAAATATATAGGCTTTTTAGCTTGCTATTTCAGTGTAACGAAAGAAACAACAGTTTTCTGGAATAAACCCTAAGACATATTATTTCCTAGGAAAAGGCTTGCTAAAGCTACAGATAGATAAGGATCCAAATAAGGCTGGTAACCGTTTTCTTACTATAGATGGGTAACAGAAGTACTGGCGTGGGAAATTGTAGCGCAGTGTAAGTGGTCTGTGAGAGGGTGAGCTTGAGGTGGACAAGCAGTGCTGGACAAGCGTTGCTTGGCGTTCCAGCCCTGCTGTTTACTTCCCTGGGACCATGAATACATGACAAAAACCTTTCTGGGACTCATCCATGACGTGGGGTGAGTAAAGTGCCTGTCTGATAGGTTAAATGTGGGATTCAATGAGATGCAATTGTTTATATGTGATTAGCTCAGGGCTTATCGCTGAGCAGAAGCTCTGCAAACGTCAGCTGTCGTTACCCGCCTTAGTAGCTCATAGGAGAGTGGATTTTGAAATGTTAGGAGGAAAGATCATTATATCCCAGTGGACAGAAATTGTAAAATCAGAAATGAGAAAAAGAAAATGGGAGGCTTTAAAGGCAACATGATGACTTTGCAGTCACACGTTATTAAGAAAAAGTCACATAGAAATGTCATGTTACTCCCCAGGGCCACTGGTGAGATGACATTTCATCAGGACATGTGTACAGGTGGAGATTTAGGCAAATGTCCAAGCAAAGTAAGAAAAAAGAGTAATGTGAACCCACTCATAAGAAGAATGTCAGAACTAAATCTTACCATGAGTGCAGGTATTAAAAAATGCTAAGGAGAATAAACAGGATTATTAGGCAATGATCAGCTTCTGTTTAAGATTATTGATACAAACAGTAAAGATTATATAAAAAGTGGATGTATCTGTCAAATTTTGGTCCCCATCCTCTGCATCAAAGTTTAAAAAAAGAAAACAGCTTAGAATCTTGGATTAGACCTTAACAGAGGTGAGGAAATTAAAAACAAAATGTAGCTCTTTTAAGTGAAATCAAGTTAGGTTCAACTTTTTTTGGGAAAAAAAAAAAAGCCATTGTGATTTTGATAGAGATTGCATTGAATCTGCAGATCACTTTGGGCAATATGTGTATCTTATAATATTAAGTTTTTTAATTCATCCACACAGGCCATGTTTTCATTTATCTTCTTTAATTTCTGTCTTTAATATTTTGTAGTTTTCAGCATACAGGTAATTTGCTTCCTGGCTAAGTGTATTCCCAAGTATTTTTTTAATGATATATATTATAAATTGGATTATTTTTAATTTTCTTTTAGGATTGTTTATTAATAGTATATATTAAACAACTATTCTAACAGTTATTTGATGTGTGTGTGTGTAATATAGGGTTTTCTACATATAAGACAAAATAGATGATTTTACTTCCTTTTTTCCAATTTGGATGACTTTGATTTTTTTTCCTTGCCTAATTGCTCTGGCTAGGACTTTCAGTACTATGTTGATAGAAGTAGTAAGAATTGACATCCTTGATTTGTTCCTGATTTTAGAGGAAACGCTTCTAGTTTTTCAGTACTGAGTATGATGTTTTAGTTCTGGACTTTAATATAACCTTTATTATGTTGAGGTAATTTTCTTTTATTCCTAGCTTCATGAACATATTCATCACAAAAGGGTGTTGAATATTGTCATGTAATTTTTTTCCATGTCAATTGGGATAATCATGTGACTATTACTCTTTCTGTTATGTGGAGTATAACTTAATTGATTTTCATGTACTGAAATATCATTTCATCTCAGGGATGAATCCCACTTGGTCATGTGATCCAACTGAATGTGGCTCAGGACTTTTCTTCTTTTGAGATTCTCTCTCTCTCTCTCTCTCTCTCTCTCTCTCTCTCTCTCTCTCTCCACACTGTCCTACTGTGGCCATGACACTGCCATGACAGAAACTTGCCTATAAATAAAGCTATCACAAGATGCAGCATAAGTTGAATGAAAAGAGAATGAGACTAAAGCCATGCTCAATCAGCACCTGAAACCCTCTTGTCATTACCTCTGAACTAGAATGTTTGTGGGTTACACAAGGACAATAGTGAATTATTTTAATTGAATTTTAATCTTTTGAAAGTGAGGATTATAACACTCATAGAGAAAAATGCATATAAATGCACACTTTACTACTAGTATAAGGTAAACACATGTATCATAAAATAAACTATTATAAACAACTCCACTACCCACTGCCTGTTTATAGGTATTGGTTTCTTCTGCTTCTCTGTATAGCATTATCATATATGCATCACTAACACTGTGGTTTTGTTCAATCTGATGGACAACTTGATGTAAATGGAATTATTAATAATTGTTGCATGAGTTGTAGCTTATTCAGTTTCATTGCTGGACTTATTTCTTTCAGACTGTATTTATCCATTCTGCTGAACTTTGAGTTTTTAGTTTTTAACTTAATATGAATATGAATATTCTACTAATATGAATAATGGTACTCAGTCAAGTCCTGGCATGCCTTCCAGATGAATATGTGTATTTATATATGTATGGTGTATATTTGGGGGGGAAGGGTGGGGTCATTAATATGAATACTCCAGATGATTTAGATCAACATTTTGAAGTTTATAATAGGGTGACATTTTGATGCAAGAATAAGGTGGAATTTATTAGGGAGAATTGTAAGCTTTGTTGATAGATTCACAATATCAATAACATAGGTTCAAAATGTCTAAGATATGTCTTGACAATAGAATATTTGGAATAAATATGTGGGTGGTAGTTGACTAATGCTCAATGCAATATGCCCAATGCCACCATAATACATGCAGATATACTACTAACATTGAAACTTAATGTCGAATATCCTGAGTAGTTGAGTTTACATTTAAAGTAGTGTAATCATTTTGGGGAGTCATATATAATTAAGGATTTGACAAACTGGAATATATACTAAAGGAAATAAACAAGAATGGTTAAGTCTCAGAAAGACCAATGGGAAAAGTTTATCTGGGGAAAGATAGCCCCTGGAAAAGGGTAGAGAGAATGTTGTTCCTTTCATGTTACCTATTTGTTATCTCTGTGTAGTCAACCTTGGAGCAGTGGGAGGGGTGGGACAGAACTGTATTAAGGCATATTTCATGTGTTTAATATAAATTTGGGCTCTCATAATTTCAAGGGAAGAAAAAGACAATCTTAACACATAGGGAGCTCACCATCAAATAAGTTTCAAATAGAAACAGGAGATGTCTACATGTCCTGGGTTTAGATGGTCACTCTTTAGAGTCTTCTCAGTATATCTCTTTTGAGAGATGTAGGAAAAATTCACAGCCCCAAATAGGGACATCCTGGGAACCTTAAATCTCCTGCTACAAGCTTTTCTCTACTTCTTGAACAGAGAGGTATTTCTTAATCCTAAATTATAGCTTCCATTCATCATGTGCAATGTGACTAAGACAACTGTACCTGTTTTCCATATAAATAATTGCTACTTGAAAAGGGTTAACATCAAAACAAAGGAAAAAGTAACTTCCAAGGCTAGATATGTAAAAAAAAGTTGTGCAAAGTCACGAGCCATCATAATTACATGGTGTTCTTTAGAGTTCTAACTTACCCAACTCAGAATAGTCTTGATTTACAGAAGCAGGAATTACAGTGGAGAGGGTTCTTATTAAGAAAAAAGAATGTCAGAATTCAAGATGCTTTACTAATTCAATGATTACTTTAATTTTCTGAGACAATTTAATAGCGTTAAAAATATCAGACCAAAGGATGGACATACATTTAGTGAGGTGTCTTGAAATTGACACACTTAATAAAAGCAACACCATCCCTAAATATCTTAGAATACATGTTGCTTTAAAAGTGTTTAAGGGGGAAAAACCAAGATGGCAGCATGAGGTATATACCTAAATGCACAGCCTCCACACCTATATTATAGAAATACAACCATTCAGATAAACGGCCATCCTCCAGAACCAAGGGAGGGGAACCGTTACACCTAGAAAGCAAGAGGAGTGCTCTGAAACTGAACAGAAGCTCCTGGCGCCCAAGGTACGGATGCGAAACGGAGGCGGCGGTGCGGGGCTCGCGGCAGGGCGGGTGAAAGGGAGCGGCAGTGGCGATCGGGTCTGCGGCCCAGAAGATTAAAAACTCCCGGTCGCAGTGAATGCGACGCGGGCTGTAGGGCAACGGGGCGGTGAAAGACCAATGGCGTTCTAGGAGTGCTATTCGCAGCTATCACTACGCGGAGATTCCGGGACTGAGAACCGTGTGCAGACCCCAGGGTTTGGAAAAGCCAAACCCGGTAGAAACTGCGGCATCCGCAGGGGGACGCCATTGTGAGTCGCTCCACCCCCGGTGATTCTGAGACCCCACCCCACCCCACCTACAACCCCACCCAAGCTGTTCGCTTGCCTCCCTGCAGCACAACCTAAGAGTCTGCAGCTGAGACAGAACTCCAATAGATCCAAACTCCAAACAACGAGGAGAAAGGCCTGCAGGTCATTTCCCCCCAGTGATACCTCCCAGTGATAACTACAACAAGACTGTGCACCCAGCCTTCAAAGGCATACAACAAGAGTAGCCACCCCAGGTGATTGGGGAGACTGAAACACTGGGCCTTATATAGGACACCTAGTACAGAAAGCCAGAACGCGGAGACTAAGAAGCAAATCCCAAAAGACAGAAAAGGAGGAACGCAAACAACTGGATATAGAGTTCAAAACCACAGTTATTAGGTTTTTCAAGAAGTTTCTAGAGACTGCTGATAAATTTAGTGAGACCCTCGAGCATATGAAAAAGAACCAGCTAGAAATTAGGCATACACTGACTGAAATAAAGAATAATATACAGAGATCCAACAGCAGATGAGAGGATCGCAAGAATCAAGTCAAAGATATGAAATATGAAGCAAAACCCACCCAGCCAAAAAAGCCCAAACAAACAAACAAACAAACAAATGAAAAAATCAAAAAGTATGAAGATAGTGTAAGAAGTCTCTGGGACAGCTTCAAACGTACCAACATCAGAATTATAGGGGTACCAGAAGAAGAGAAAGAGCAAGATACTGAAAACCTATTTGAAGAAATAATGACAGAAAACTTCCCCCACCTAATGAAAGAAATGGACTTTCAAGTCCAGGAAGTGCACAGAACCCCAAACAAAAGGAGCCTAAGAAGGACCACACCAAGACACATCATTATTAAAATGCCAAGAGCAAAAGACAAGAAGAGAATCTTAAAAGCTGCAAGAGAAAAGAAATTAATTACCTACAAGGGGGCACCCATACGACTGTCAGCTGATTTCTCAACAGAAACTCTGCAGGCCAGAAGGGAGTGGA
>PVJC01001322.1:70448-96236 GCA_004026665.1 Murina feae
AACCTACAGCCAAAATTACTTTACCCAGCAAGGCTATCATTCAGAATTGAAGGTCAGATAAAGAGCTTCACAGACAAAAAAAAGCTAAAGGAGTTCATCACCACCCAACCAGTATTATATGAAATGCTGAAAGGTATCCTTTGAGAAGAGGATGAAGAAAAAGTAAAGATAAAAATTATGAACAACAAATGCATATCTACCAACAAGTGAACCTAAAAATCAAGTGAATAAGAAATCTGAAGAACAGAATAAACTGGTGAATAGAATAGAATCAGAGGCATAGAAAGGGAGTGGACTCACAATTTTCAGGGGTAAAGGGTGTTGGGGGTGCGGGAAGAGAATGGACAATGATTGTACACCTATGGATGCGGACAGTGGGGCGGAGGTCAGAGGGTGGGGTGGGAAATGGGAGGAGGGGAGCTATGGGGGGAAAAAAGAGGAACAACTGTAATAATCTGAACAATAAAGATAAATTTAAATTGAAAAATAAAAAAATAAAAAAAATAAAAGTGTTTAAGAAAATAGAAAAAGAAAATAAATCCTATTGCTTAGATATTTTCATATTTTCAAGAGATCAACAGCATAACACATTTCTTAGGTCGGCATCATGATCATCTTACCAGAGGCAAGAAGTCCAGATTTCACCCAGGTGAGCACAGAGCAGTTCAGTCTCGCATAGCAGATGGCCCATGGTCAGTGGCCAATAGCAATTTGTAACACACCAATGACAAAGTAAGGCAGCCAGCTCTCTCTTTGGAATGCAACCTGCTTTATAAAAATCAAACAGGCTGCTGACTTTTCCTGTAGGATACAACTCTGTTTACCTCTTCCCTTCCTTCTCTCTTTTCTTTCTGTTTCCCTTCCTTCACCCCTTCTTAGCTACGGATTTAATTGAACTTAGTTGTTTTCTTGCTTGGGTGAAAGTCTTGCATATATAAGCACATTTATGTTTAACTGGCTGTGATATACAAGTTTCAACAATGTAAATAAAAACAGTGTAAATAAGATGCCCTTGGCCAAAATAAGCTGTATGTAAAAATCACACACAGTGTATATCAGGGCAAAATCTAACTTTTACCTGAAGTCCAAATGCTTTGTTGAAAATCGACAAAAGCTACCTCCTAAATGGACAGTATGTAAAAGGAACAACAGGAACGCTATTTATGGGATTCAAAGTAAAGGTACTAGGTAATGGCTCTCCCGTCTCCTCTTCCCCTTAAAAGAAGAGAGTGAAGTTATTGGCCTTGTATGAATTAACTGAAAACACAGGTTTTCAAAAGTTAAGTACTTGTACATTTTAATACAAATATACCTTGATGTGATAGCTCTGGGGCCATTAGTTTGCAAAGTAACAATTTATTATAATTTTGAGTATATTGTTACTGAGGAAATAAACTGAGGATAAAACTTTTAATATATTACATTTCTTTGAGCTTCCATTGACCTTCCTTCTCTCTTCTTTCTTCCCTATCTCTCTACTTTTATATGACCTGGGGCAAGTCCTTTAATGTCAGTGCGATGGTGTCCTAATTTATAAAGTGTGCATCATAAAATCTGTCTGGTCTGCTTCAGATTTAGTAAGAATTAAATGAAATGATACATGTGAAAGTCATTTTAAAATCTATATATGCTTTCTATATATACAATCTCTGTATTACTAATATATATGTATATATATATATGTATAAAACAAATAAGTAAATATGTACAATTACTATTATAATGAAATCATGTCATTTTGCTTGAAAAAATCTATTTAGATGTGTGAGTAAATATATAATTAGGCTATATCTGTTATTTGGATATCAGAAATAATTTTTTTATATCTGCATTATGAATTTAAGACTATTTTTTAGAACCTTGCCAATAAGTATTCATTTGGGGAATTAATAATCTTGAAATCTTGACTTAATAAAATATGGCAGTCCCTTTGAGCGAATTGGTATTTGTTAAGGAGAAAATTGGCTAGTAAAAATCTATTGACAATCTGTTATAGTTTTACAATTCTATTAAATTATAATATACATAGAAATTCTCTTCAGTCTCAGATACATTGACGTCAGTAAACTTATAACACACTCTGTGATGTGGACAATCAATGTAAAAACACAGAAGACAAATGAGATTGCATCAGAATAAAAGTGTATATTATCAGAAATAAAGATATTACAGTAACTAAGAGCTCTTTCTTCCCGCGTTAACCAGCAGCAGATGCTCTGACACTCTTCTTCCAGTCGACAGAGAACTGGCATTTGTTAGGATTTGGGCCAATGGACTCAAATTGCTCTGTGTAATGGATAACTCCATCTTGCATATGACCTCCCCCTCCCTCATCCTGCATCCCGCCTCTCCCTTCTTTCCTTTTTCTCTCCCTTTTTTCATTCTTCAACCTGAGGCCCAGTACATGGATTCATGCACCTTGACAGAAAATTAATGAGAAAAAATATTTTAGAGGATGGGGAGGGACCATAGGAGGTTGGCTCCAGGGCTTGTCTGGCTTATCTCGCCTGGTCCTGATCGCCCAGACCCCAGCATCAAGCCAACCTACTGATTGGAGCATCTGCCTCCTAGTGGTCAGTGCACATCCTAGTGACTGGTCGAACGGTCAAATGAACAGTTGGACACATAACATATTAGGCTTTTATTATATAAGATTCTTGCTTCCATTTTCTTTCTTCCTTCCATCTTCCTTTTATCCAAAGTATCTGTGTGCCTGTTGGGCTACACATGAGATGGGAACAGCACACGACAAATTCTCTGACTTCCTGGGACTTACCATCAAATGAAGAGAAGGGAAGTAAGCATGGGAAAAAGGCAAGGCAGAGCACAAGCCAATGTGTGACTGTCTGTCCCAGCAAGACAGGAGTAGATAGTACATGCTAGAGACATTCCCAAAAAGGGCAGAAATTCCTGAGAATGACACTAAGGAGTGTGTGGTCATGTGGAATGTGCGTGCATGTATGTGAGTGAGGCACAGATAGATCCCGTAGTGGCCTGGCTAAATGGGCTTCCTTAACTAGGCAGCCTCTGCTACCACAGTAAACAGTTCTAGGAGGCCAACCCATCCTCACAGGCCTAGCGTTTTTAAGGGGGGAGCTGCTGTAACTGGGAGCCAGACCTCACCTCTGCCAGGGACCTGCTACTTCAGCTGTGGTCCCATAGTCAACTAGTCTCCAGCCACCCTAGGCGCAGGCTCCTGTGAGTTCTGAAGTGTGCTCTCCTAAGACTGGCCCAATGCTTTAGCCCAAGGCACTGCAACCACACAAGCAGCAGACATGTAAGCAGCCCAACCCTGTCCAAGGAGCAGCGGCTCTGTGACCAGCCTGCCCCAGGCCTAAGAGCAGAAGCCTCATGTGGCAGCCCCCTGTCCAAGGATCAGCAGCTGTGTGAGAGGCCTGTTTCCCAGTCTGAGGAGCAGCATCCATGTGAACAGCCTCGCCCCTGTCTGAGGAGCAACCCACACTAATCCAAGGAGCATCAGCCAAAAGCAATCTGCACCTGTCCGATGAGCAGCAGCTAGCTACAGCCTCACGAGCAACCCGCTCCATCTAATAAGAGCAGCAGCGTGCAGCCATCCTATATCCAAGGAGCAGCAGCCGCATGATCAGCCCACCTCTATCCAAGGAATAGCAGCTGTGTGAGCAGCTTCCATTACCAGCCAGAGACACCACTCCTGCTAACAGCACCCACCAGAGGAGCCACTGTCATCTGAGGAGCAGCAATGTTGAGGAGCAACTGCAGCCACCCAAGGAGCAGCCCCTGCACGACTCGACATCTAGATCAGTTGGTGAGGCCAAAAATGGGTAGACAAAGAAATCCGCAAAGAAAAGAAAAGGAGGAATCTCCAGAAAACTAGCTAAGTGAAACAGCTGCATGAAATGTGTCAGAAATAGAGTGCATAAACTGGATGGAGGAAAAAATCAACAACTTATGTAAGAATCAAGAAGAAATAGATGGAAAAATCAATATCTTATATAAGAATCCAGAAGAAATGAAGGGTGATATAGCTGCCATAAAGAACACCATGGAAAGTTTCAAAAGTAGACTAGGAGAAGCAGAGGACTGAATTAGCGAATTAGAAGACAGGGAAGCAAAACACAACCAAACTGAACTGCAATTAGAGAAAAAAATCAAAAGACAGGAGAAGAGCCTAAGGGAGCTATGGGACAATATGAAATGAAGCAACATACAAATAATAGGGGTTCCAGAACAACAAGAAGAGGAACAAGGATTAGAAAACGTATTTGAAGCAATAATCTCAGAAAACTTTCCTGAAGTGGGGAAGAAAAAAGTCACACAAGCACAGAAAGTCCCAAACAAGATGAATCCAAAAAGACCCACACCAAGACACATCATAATTACCATGGCAAATGTTCAGGACAAAGAGAGAATCTTAAAGGCTGCAAGACAGAGACAGAAAATTACATACAAGGGAGCTCCCATTAGATTATCAAATGACTTCTCAACAGAAACATATCAGGCCAGAAGAGAATGGATGGAAATTTACAAAGTGATGCAAAGCAAGGGACTGAACCCAAGATTACTCTATCCAGCAAGGCTATCATTCAAAATTGAAGGGGATATAAGAAGCTTCACAGACAAAAAAAGGCTAAGGGAATTTATCACCACAAAGCCAGCAATGCAAGAAATGCTAAAGGGACTGGTGTAAAAAGATGAAGTAAAAAGGTAAGAAAGAACACAGGCACAAAAAATAAAACGGCTACAAATAAGTACCTTTCAATAATAACTTTAAATGTAAATGGACTAAATGCTCCAATCAAAAGACACCGAGTGGCTGAATGGATAAAAAAACATGACCCATATATTTGCTGTTTACAAGAGACTCACCTCAGAATAAGGAACTCACACTGACTAAAAGTGAAAGGATGGAAAAATATCTTTCAGGCAAATGGAAATGAAAAAAAAGCTGGGGTAGCTATACTTATATCAGACAAAATAGATCTCAAAGTGAAGGCCATAGCAAGAGATAAGGAAGGCCATTTCATAATACTAAAGGGATCGATACAACAAGAGGACATAACCCTGATAAACATATATGCACCCAATTCAGGAGCACCAAAAGAAATAAAAAAACTCCTGGAAGATGTCAAGGGAGAGATAGACAACAATACAATCATAGTAGGGGACTTTAATACACCTCTGACATCACTGGATAAATCCTCTAGACAAAAAATCAGCAAAGACACGGCAATCCTAAATGACTCACTAAATCAGATGGACTTAATTGACATCTTCAGAACGTTTCACCCCAAAGCTGCAGAATATACATGCTTCTCAAGAGCACATGGGACATTTTAAAAAATAGACCATATATTGGGTCACAAGCAAAGTCTCCCCAAATTCAAGAAGATTGAAATCATATCAAGCATCTTCTCAGATCACAATGGCATAATATTAGAAATAAACTACAATAAAAACAATCCAAAACATTCAAACTCTTTGAAGCTAAACAGCATGTTATTAACTATTGATTGGGTTACCAATGAGATAAAAGAAGAAATTAAAAACATCCTGGAAACTAATGACAATGAAAACACAACAATCCAAAACCTATGGGACACAATGAAAGCAATCCTGAGAGGGAAATTTGTAGCTCTGCAGGCCTACCTCAAAAAACAAGAAAAAATGGTAGTAAATCATTTAACTTTAAAACTCAAAGAATTAGAAAGAGAGCAACAAGAAAAGCCCAGAGTGAGCAGAAGGAAGGAGTAATAAAGATTAGAGCAGAAATCAATGACATAGAGACCAAAAAAACAAAAACAAAACACAATACAAAAGATCGACGAAACCAAGAGCTGGTTCTTTGAAAGGATAAACAAGATGGATGAACCTTTAGCCAGGCTCACCAAGAAGCAAAGAGAGAGGACCCAAATAAATAAAATCAGAAATGATAGAGGCGAAATAACAACAGACCCCACAGAAATACAAAGGATTGTTAAAAATTACTATGAACAACTCTACTCCAACAAACTAGACAACCTCGAGGAAATGGACATATTCCTAGAAACATGCAACATTCCAAAACTCAATCAGGAAGAATCTAAAAATCTTAATAGGCCAATAACTATGGAAGAAATTGAAGCAGTAATCAAAAAGCTTCCAGCAAATAAAAGCCCGGGGCCAGACGGCTTCACAGGGGAGTTTTATCAAACATTTAAGGAAGAACTAAAATCTGTCCTCCTGAGACTACTACTAAAAATTCAAGAGGAAGGAACACTTCCAAGCTCATTCTATGAAGCCAGCATTACCCTAATACCAAAACCAGGTAGAGACAACACAATGAAAGAGAATTATAGGCCAATATCCCTCATGAACATAGATGCCAAAATCCTCAACAAAATCCTAGCAAATCGGATCCAGCAGTACATCAGAAAGATCATACACCATGACCAAGTATGATTTATCCCAAGGATGCAAGGATGGTACAATATCTGCAAATCAATAAATGTGATACATCACATAAACAAATTGAGAGACAAAAACCACATAGTCATATCAATTGATGCAGAAAAAGAATTTGACAAAATCCAACACCCATTTTTGATAAAAACTCTCAGCAAGGTGGGAATAGAAGGATCATACCTCAACATAATAAAAGCCATATATGATAAACCCACAGCCAACATCATACTCAATGGACAAAATCTAAAACCATTTCCCCTTAGAACAGGGACAAGACAGGGATGCCCACTCTCACCACTCCTGTTTGACATAGTACTAGATATATTAGCCACCACGATTAGACAAGAAGAAGAAATAAAAGGCATCCAAATTGGAAAAGAAGAAGTAAAACTGTCCTTATTTGCAGATGACATGATATTGTACATAAAAAACCCTAAAGACTTTGTTAAAAAACTATTAGACTTAATAAATGAATTCAGCAATGTAGCAGGATACAAAATTAATGCTAAGAAATCTATGGCATTTCTATACACAAATAGTGAACTTATAGAAAGAGAGACTAAAGAAGCAATCCCATTTACCATCACACCACAAAAATTAAGATATCTAGGAATAAACTTAACTAAAGAGGTAAAAGACCTCTACTCAGAAAATTACAGAATGTTGAAAAAAGAGATAGAGGAAGACATAAACAGATGGAAGAACATACCATGTTCATGGATTGATAGAATCAACATCATTAAAATGTCCATACTTCCCAAAGCAATCTATAAATTCAATGAACTTCCCATTAAAATACCAATGACATATTTCACAGACCTAGAATGAACTTTCCAAAAATTCATCTGGAATAAAAAAAGATCCCAAATAGCTGCAGCAATCCTGAGAAAGAACAAAGTAGGTGGGATCTCCATATCAGATATCAAGCTATATTACAAAGCCACAGTGCTCAAAACTGCCTGATACTGGCACAAGAACAGACACATAGACCAATGAAATAGAATAGAGAACCCAGAAATCAACCCAAACCAATATGCTCAATTGATATTTGACAAAGGAGGCAAGAACATACAATGGAGTCAAGACAGTCTCTTCAATAAATGATGTTGGGAAAATTGGACAGATATATGCAAAAAAATGAAACTAGACCATCAACTTACACCATACACAAAAATAATCTCAAAATGGATAAAGGACTGAAATGTAAGATGGGAAACCATAAAAATACTAGAGGAATTTAAAGGCAATAAAATCTCAGACATATGCCGAAGCAGTTTTTTCACCAATACAGCTCCTAGGGCACTGGAAACTAAAGAGAAGATAAACAAATGGGACTACATCAAAATAAAAAGCTTTTTCACAGCAAAAGACACCATCAACAAAACAACAAGAAAACCCACTGCATGGAGAACATATTTGCCAATGTTAATACCGATAAAGGTTTACTCTCCAACATTTATAAGGAACTCATACAACTTAACAAAAGGAAGATAAACAATTCAATCAAAGTATGGGCAAAGGACCTAAATAGACACTTTTCAAAATAGGACATTCAGAGAGCCAAGAGATATATGAAAACATGCTCAAAGTCACTACTCATCTGAGAGATGCAAATCAAAACAACAATGAGGTATCATCTGACACCTGTCAGAATGGCTGTCATCAACAAATCAAACGACAAGTGCTGGAGAGGATGTGGAGAAATAGGAACCCTCCTGCACTGCTAGTGGGAATGCAGACTGGTGCAGCCACTATGGAAGACAGTATGGAGTTTCCTCAAAAAATTAAAAATGGAACTCCCATTTGACCCTGTGATCCCACTTCTGGGAATATATCCCAAGAAATCAGAAACACCAATCAGAAAGGATATATGCACCCCTGTGTTCCTAGCAGCACAATTTACCATAGCTAACATTTGGAAACAGCCTAAGTGCCCATCAGCAGATGAATGGATTAGAAAACTGTGGTACATCTACACAATGGCATACTATGCTGCTGTAAAAAAGAAGGAATTCTTACCATTTGCAGCAGCATGGATGGAACTGGAGAGCATTATGCTAAGTGAAATAAGCCAGTCAATGAAAGAAAAGTACCACATGATCTCACTTATTTATGGATAATAAAGACCATTATAAATTGATAAACATAAACAGATACAGAGGTAGAACAGCATTGAACAGACTGTCAAACTACAGCTGGAAGGCTCGGGAGGGTTGTGGGGGAGTTAAGAGATCAACTGAAGGACTTGTATGCATGCATATAAGCACAATCAATGGACACAAGACTCTGGGGGGTAAGGGAGGATGAGGAAGGTCAAGGGAAAAAAATGGAGACTTATTTAACACTCTTTGTAATACTTTAAGCAATAAAACAAAATAAATAAATAAATAAATAAATAAAACCTAAAAAACAAACAAACAAAAAAAAACATCAGTCATATTGGATTAGGGTGGGCCTGTTTCCAAATTAAGGTCAATTCTGAACACTAGACAGTAGTACTTCAATGTAATTTTTTGTGTGTGGCCAGGGATATAATTCAAGCCATGTCAGAGAATACCCACCCTGGCCAGGTCCTCAGTTGGTTAGAGAATCGTCCTGATATACCAAGATTGTGGGTTCAATCTCTGGTCAGGGTGCATACAAGAAGCAACCAATGAATGCATAAATAAGCAGAAAAACAAATCTTTCGCTCACTCTCTCTCAAAATCAATTGATTAAAAATGCCAAAGAAGGGCCCCGATCTTTTCTATGTAAGAGGTACTTAGCCAGAAGGCAAGATTAAATATAGACTGGGAGATGTAACAGAGATTGAGTAAGATGAATATTAGAGTGGAGAGAGGTCCTGGTTATAATGGTTATAATGATGAAAAAGCCCTCATGTCCGGTTGAGGAAAATCAGGGAGGCCTTAACCTCAGAGATAGATTCTAGAGTTGAAGAGTGTGTTGGAATTTGTCCGGTGAATACAAACCTCAAATTTAACTTATCTAGAAGGAAACTCAGTTTTTGAACTAAACTTCTTCCTTATCGTCTAATTCCATTAATGGAGTCAATGGAGTTAGCTTCTTTCTTCTCCATCATTTCCATTTAGACCACAAATCTTATCTCTTCTTTTCTCTGAGAATAACTGTCTTCTTCCCCCACTTCCATTTTCACTGCTCTTTCCCTGTGGCAGGTCTTACTTCTGGAATGCCAGGGATAGCCCTAAATTTGTCATCGTCCCTTCATCATCCATCCTACACATCGCTACCAGATTTATGCCTTTACTACCAATAGGTCATTACTCTGCAGACCAAACCTTCAATATCTTTCTATTACTCTACCAATATTATGCAAGGTTTTCATTCCAGTAGTCAAATATTTTCATAGCCTGACCCCAGCCTATATTTCTCAAGTCCACATTGAGAAGGATTAAAGAATCTCAGCTTGCCAACGGACTTTAAAAGTCATCTGGTTTATCACTCCATCACATATAAGAATCCTTCACAACATCTCAACAAGGTGGTCATGTCTTCTGTCCCTAGTTCCAGGAACTTTGCCTGTTAGAGAACTGACTTATGTTCGTGACCATTTCAAGCATGAGTGTGTGCTTTCTAACTTCTGCATTGTTTATGGCACTGTTAGTTATCTTTTCTGAAAAATCTATACCTTTGCCCCTATTCATCCAATCATTTAAGACTTGGCTAAGATGCAAACATAGCTATGAAAAATGACTGTGGCACTTAGATTATAACAATTGAACCAAGGATTGTGCTGTGATGATAATGTCATCGCAGAGGATAAATAACAAATGTGAGGGAAATGATGAAATAAAGATTGAGATGATAATAGAATATAGGAGAAAAATATAAGTGGAATTTGGATGTAAAGGTTTTTTTTAAAAATAGGTTTCTATTGATTTTGGAGCAAGAGAAAAGGAGAGGGAGAGAGAGACAGAAACATTGATTGAACTGCCTCCTGCACATCCTCCTACTGGAGATTGAACCTGTAATTTAGGCACATGCACTGACTGGGAATTGAACTGGGTGACCTTTTGGTACATGGGACAGTACTTAGTCCACTGAGACACACTGAATGGGCAAGGTTTTTGTTGAAATTTTATGTTTATATAAAATTTATTTTTGAAAATATGAAAATTTAAAAAGCAACTTGAATATTTTATGCTATTTCTGATTTCAAGTTAAAATGATCATCCTACAATTTATATTTATAAACCCATTTGAAAAAAATCAAACTACTATGATATGATTAGTCCATGTTCAGGAGTGATAACAGAGAGGAAGTATGGGGACGAAAAGTATACACATAATAGGCACAGACATTACTTCTGGGTCCCACTAAGAATAAAAACCAAAATCACCCTACAATACCATTAGATAAAATATGAATGAGTGCAGCTGGTGCTGCTAACTAGTCCACTCCCTTCATTTGTTTTCTCATAAATACGTTCCATAGTGGAGAATTATCGCCTCAAAAACAACCTTACTTAATATATATGTTAGGAAGCAATCAAAGTGATAGCTAAATTATTTGGATCTGCCAGCTTTGAAGTAATCATCTGGTGGTAGGCATTTGTTTGTTTATAATGGAAATAATTAAATTAATGCAGTAATGAATACCATTTACCCAATGCTGGGAAGGTTGTGCTCTGTTTCTAGTCCTTGGACCATGGGGTGAAGTTGCCAGGTTTTGTAATTTTATTTGAATGCACATTTGAGTGACATTTTGTCCCTGTTTCACAGTGGCCTTTTATGGTTTGTATTTTCCATCTGAAGAGGCAGCTCTGTACGAGAAATGAGCTCTGGCCTCCCAGCCAACAATACTGGCCTGACCATCAGGTGGCCGGTTGTGTAACTTTGAGGCACATCCTGATCCAATTAATGTTTTCCGACTCTTTAGAAGCATCTATAGGAAAATATGAAGTGGTAAATTCATGAGCATCTAGATACCTAGATTAGGGTTTCTCAGCCTCAGCTCTGTTGACATTCTTTGTTTTGGGGTCTGTCCTGTGCATTAAAGAATGTTTAGCAGCATCCCTGACCTCCAACCTCGATGCTGGAAGCCTCCCTTTCACCCCCATCTTAACAACGAAAAAACGTGTCCAGACATCGCCAAAGGTGAAAGGAACAAAATATATGCCTAGTATTAAAGCACTGATCTAGATATTAGCACCAACTTCATTATCTTATTCTTCATTATATTGAGAGCTAAATACTTTTTGGGGAACACATACTCAATGAGGTGATGTGTGATTACTTAGCATGCCATGGAGGCTTATTACCTTAGTAAAGGGGCTTTAACAAGAGTCCTGAAACTAAAATCCAAACATGTATGGTTCCTTCTAAGTGTATTACACATAATTTTAAGTGATGTAGAAATAATTACTTTTTACTCATCTACACATTTTCTGTGTATATTGCTTGGGCAAATGATGCCAATTTTTTTTTTTTTTTTTGAGTTTGGCAACAGACGCTGCTCTTCATCCTCCTACTTCTGATTTATTTCTTTTGGGGGACAGGGAGGAGGGCAGCGGTAACACCAGCTGGTGAATGCAGAATTAATTACAGAGTGTTTCCCTCACAAAAAGACACATGGATTACCAACCTCTAATGATTTTTGGCAGCTGTTCCTGTCCTTTTAAGATTACCAGTAACTGGACAGATACTTTATTCTTTTTCTTGGAAGCGTATGTTGCAATTCTTTTTGGGATTTGGACATTAGAAGCTTTGCTAGAGGCACCACAGCTGATGAAAATTTTAGGCTGTATGTGATCTTGACTCAGAAATCTAGTGTAAAATTTATTAATTCACTGACTTTTAGGTAGCACTTGAATTATGGTTAAATGCAATTATATAAATAAATTTCAAAAAATACTGACTTAGAATTAAACTATATGTGTCTTAAAGGTAGAAAACTTTAAGATAGGTGAAAAGTGATCTTTCTGTTTATGTTGAATTTAAAAAAGAATGATTTCAACAATACTTAAATGTCTCTTAAAATCTGCTGTGTTCACAATAAAAAATATATTTAAATTGTAGAGTTGAAAGGGAGGACCTTACTAGTCTCAAAAATACAATCTACACACAGTGTTTAATTTCTCACTACCCATTTTCTTCAAAGTGTTTTACTAACTAGTCCATTGAATATTCCCATAAATATTCTCTTTTATTTTTGCCCTTTCCCCTCTAGGCATCATGCTGCAGATGTGATTGTTAATATTTTTCTCTAGTTTATCACTTTTTTATTTTTATGAAGAAGTGATATAGTGTAAGGGTTAAAAATACAAACTTCCTGTCAAACTGCCTGGGTTTGGATCTCTGTTCTGCAGTAGTATGATCTTGGAAAAAACCACTAAAGGTGCCATCTTGTTCTTTCTTTGACAATTAAGGTCATGTTATTACATTTGGATGGAGTTACAGAATACTCTGGGATCACAGATGGTGAGTTAATTGTGATAAAGTTGGTGGATAAAATCCACCTACTCTGGCAAAATGGCCTGTAACTTTAAGTGAACAAGCACAGCTTTCAAAGACAAATTTCTGACAAATGTAGCATATTACAACCAGCATTCATAAATACAGTCCTTGAAACTTTTAAATTATTTAAACATACTTTTCAATATTTATAATTAAACAGTTCCCCCTCCCACATCAAAACAAGTGAGTTGATCAGAAATTCAAGTTTACAAGGACATGTTACAGATTAAGTATAGTCAATTTGAGTTTGATTGTAAATAGTAAGTAAATTTCAGTGTCCCTTTTCTTATTTTTTAACATGCAATAGATAAGTACACGCTCTGTTTCATCACATTCTCTATATCATCACTCAATTCATATATATATATATATATATATATATATATATATATATAATTGATTTTTTACAGAGAGGAAGGGGGAGGGACAGAGAGTTAGAAACATCGATGAGAGAGAAACATCGATCAGCTGCCTCCTGCACACCTCCCACTGGGGATGTGCCCACAACCAAGGTATATGCCCTTGACCGGAATGGAACCTAAGACCTTTCAGTCCGCAGGCCGACGCTCTATCCACTGAGCCAAACCAGTTAGGGCAACACTCAATTCTTTTTATGCTTCCTTATTAAACTGTGCAGTAAGGCTTGCAGCCTATGGCTCCAGTTATAGTTTTGTGTAAAAACACTGAATCAAAGAATATAGGGCTTATACATTTTTGTTTACTACCCACTCATTAAATAAATTAAGACAGGTTACATTAGGTGCTCAAAATTGTTTGGCAACTTGAATCATAGTGTATATGAGTCATCAGTCAGTGTAGAGTGGTCATTTTGACATCACCATGGTATAGTGTCTATATAATAAAAGCCTAATATGCTAAGTGTCCGGTTGACCATTCAACCAATTAAAGCATAGTATGCTAATGATATGCTAAATCTGCTCAACTTCTCGCTATGACATGCACTGACCACCAAGGGTCAGATAGTCAACCAGTCGACCAGTCACTATGATGTGAACTGATCACCGGGGGGGCAGATGCTCTGATAGGTATGTTAGCTTGCTGCTGGAGTCTGTCCATTTGGGACTGAGTGAGATGGGCTGACATGCCCTGGAGCCCTCCCATGATCCCTTCCTGGTTGGCCAACCTTCTGCATCCCTCCCCAGCTCCATTATGCACCAGTGGGGTCCCTTGGCCTGGCCTGTGCCCTCTCACAATCCGGGATCCCTTGGGGGATGTTAGAGAACCAATTTGGGCCCAAAGGCAGGATGACCAGTCACTATGATGTGCACTGACCACCATGGGGCAGACGCTCAATGCAGAAGCTGCCTGCTGGTAGTCAGTGCACTCCCACAGGGTGAGTGCCGCTCAGCCAGAAGCTGGGCTCACAGGGTGGCAAGCGCAGCAGCAGTGGTGGGAGCCTCTTCTGCCTCCAAGGCAGCACTAAGGATGTCCAACTGCCTGCTTAGGCTCCATCCCCACAGGAAGCAGGCCTAAGCCATCAGTCAGACGCCCCTGAAGGCTCCTGTACTGTGAGAGGGCATAGGCCGGGCTGAGGGACCCCTCTGAGTACATGAATTTCATGCACCAGGCCTCTAGTATACAAATAAAATATTTCTTGGACATGAGAGGGAAGTGTCACAATTTATTTGTTTTAAAAAATATATGTTTTTATTGAGTTTTAGAGAGAGAGGATGGGAGAGGGAGAGAGAGAAACATCAAACATCCTGCATGCCCCCTACTGAGAATTGAGCCTGTAACTGGGGCATGTACCCTGATCAAGAATCAAACCCCTTAACCAACTGAGCCACACCAGCCAGAGCACAATTTATTTATTTTAATTGTAAGGACTATTAATATAGGAATCTTAATTCAGACAAGATCCTGTTTGTTTTGTCTACATTATTAAATTTTTCCTTTTCAGTCGCCCCTTGTAGTGTGTCTGTGTTAACAGGTGTACCAATGAAAGGATTCTTTGAAACTGAGGCTGTTAGTTTCTCTGTTTATTCACATACTTCTAAAATATTCTTCTTGTTTTAGGATTCCTTCATATTTCATGTGTCTTCGGAATACATGCTTCACTGCAATGACAGTCCACTCCTTCTGACCTGATTCCGTTGTTTGACACATGGAAAGTTGCTAACCATGGGGCACCCAAGCATCTGTTGAATTATGGGGAAGTAAGATTACAGTAAACAAGAGGAGTAGAGAACTGCTAAACATTTACAGATGTGAAACTTTAAGCAATTGTTACTAGTGCTCCATGAACCAAATTAGCGTATCTGACAGCTCTTTAAAATACAGTTTTCTTTTTAAGTGAAAGCATTGTAAATGAGGTGAAGGGCAAAATCCCATGAAGAGACAGACTCTACAAACAGTTATTAACCTTTGGGCCAGATGGCACAACTTGAGGCTGTTTATCAAGATCTGAGGATAGAAATTGGGACAAGAAACATTAACTCCAATGCCAAGAATAAGACAAGACATTAACATAATGAGAAGGCATTATCCCACTTGAATAAATACAGCAAGATTTAAAGTTCAGATTCTTATATTAACTGGGAAAAATGAGTTACTTAAATTATGTTTCATGACTGGGAGGAGTAAGGACAGAGGTAGAAAGGAGGAAGTTAGGAGACACTACAGACTTATTTTTCCTTTTCTTTTTTTAATATTTTATTTCATTTTCTCTTCTCTGTTTCTCTCTTTCCCCCTTCCTCTTCTCCTCTTTTCTTTCCTTTTTTTTCTTCCTCTCTACTTTTAAGTTTTTTTTTAGAAGAAATAGGATAAAAAAATGATGATACTTTAACTTAAGGAAGAGAAGGGAAGGTAAACAGGAAAAAAATCAAAGGTTTAAACCAG
This sequence comes from Murina feae, assembly GCA_004026665.1. Classification (NCBI taxonomy): domain Eukaryota; kingdom Metazoa; phylum Chordata; class Mammalia; order Chiroptera; family Vespertilionidae; genus Murina; species Murina feae. The sequence goes on from PVJC01001322.1 coordinate 86,205, forward strand.
TCTAAGGTACCCAGTCAGAAGAGATGGTTCAAATAGCAATGTCTGAAGTCCAAGAAAACTCTTGAGACCAGAGAGAGGATTAACAATGCAGAATTAGAACATTGATTTATTTTCTTTGACCCTGTCTGGGCCACCTCTTTTGAGCACTCTGGTAGAATGAATAAATCCTTGGTCTAGAAGGTAGGATTTAATTCCAGTTGTGTTTTACCAGCTGTGCAAGAAATGCACTTAACTAGACACATTCTATGTTTCCTTAATTAAAAAACAAAAGATTGGATTTATTTCACTCAAATTATTGTTTCTTTGTCACCAACAAGGCCTCCATATTTTTTTAAAAATTTCCTTATATTTTTCTCCTCTACCTTTCCAAATCCTTCAAAACATAACTTAAATGCCATTTCCTCCAGAAAGGGTTCCTATTAATTTATCCCAATTTGAAATAATCTCTCTACTTCCAAATCCTAATATTAACCACTAATGATGTCTGCTAATTAACTGTCAATTAGTTATGTATTGCATTATATTTGTTTCATTATTAGCATAGTATTTTCTTATATACTTCTTATATATTTTGATTCTCTTTACTGCACCTTCATCATTAAGGTTACTAGGGTATTTGGGGCAGGGAAAGTTTCATATACTCTTTTATCACTACTGCACCTACCATGATCCTTAAAGACAATATGTTCTTCATTAAATACTTCTTCATTTGTTATTTTAAAAAAATATTTATTTTTATTGACTTCAGAGAGGAAAGGAGAGGTAGAGAGATAGAAACATCGATGATGAGAGAGAATCATTGATTGGCTGCCGCCTGCACACCCCATAACTCAGTCATATGCTCTGACTGGGAATCACACTGTGACCCTCTGGTTCATAGGCTGACACTCAACCATTCAGCCATACCAGCCTGGCCCTTATTCATTTGTTGAATTGTCAATCTGGGAATCTTACACATTTCCACATTAAGCCTATTTTTATAACTTAATAAAGTGCCCTCTTTTGGAATCTCAAAAATTTTCTAGTTGGGAAGAAAGATAATCTCCATGTATATTTTTTTGGATTTATATTTCCTCTGTTAAAATCCCATTAGGGTTAGCTCCTTGCTCTCCAGAGCCAGCAATGTTCCCAGGCACATGGATTAAAAACTTTGGAAAAAATCAAATGGATCCTCAGGAACAGAGTGTGGACCCCAATTTTGTTGTTTTCAAGGCATCCCCCCCCCCTTGAACCTGATACTTAATTGTATTGTACATTACTGAATTGGCAGAGTAAATTACAATTGATTTTGCAAAAAAATATATACAGCCTTATTTGGAATAATGTTATTTTAATTAATGCTGATTTGCTTAACAACCAGGGTTATAACTCATTGGGAATACCGAACACCTCTGGTAATGATCCTTGGTTGAACAGGATAAGTCTTAGGATGATTTTAGCTAAGTTAGCATACTCATAGCCCACGTATGATGTAGCGTGTATTCCTATAGGTCTACCCAGTTAGCACACAATGGCAGAGCAGTAACTTTGTTGAAGAGTATTCCCTTGCTTTCTCACTCACCAGAATTTTCTGAAACTCCAAATCTCTCCCAACAATTTGTGGGGTTGTGTATCCTTTTCCTTGTTGCTTCCAGAGTGGGCTCTGTGTTGATGTGGCTCTGTATTGCCTGCTGCAGACCCCCAGTTACTGCTGCAAATTCTTCCACCTGCTGTTTCAAAGTCCCTTCCAAGTTCTATGGATGGGTTGATCCTAGAGAAGATGAACCTGAAGGATGAAAACCCACACTTACACCAGCTACAGGGTATCAGTATGGGGAGAAATGGCCAGGAAAGAAAAAAAATAGAAGATGCACTAAAAAAAGTAAGAGAGATGAAAAGGGATGGTGGATATTCCTAAAAGTAGTAGACCACAGGGAAATCATTAATTATACAGTGTGATAGGATTATAGGACCAGATCTTTATTTCTAGCATTATTATTATTATTTTTTAGAGAAATTAGATTTGAATAGATCAAACATCAATCTTTGTTACTTAATTTAAAAATGGGGCCCTGATATTCAAAAATAGGCTTTTAGTTTAATTATGTTATGAACACATTACTTATATATGATTCTTTAGCTGGTAAGTCTCCAGTTTGCTGAGTGTAGGCTCTCTGGCAGCAGACAATATATCTGTTTGACTACTGCCATATTCTTAAATTAGTTCAGTGCCTAACTCATGGTAAAAACATAACTTTTAGTGTTTCTCTTCAACTTATAGTAAAAATTGTACCACATATTTGTTATACTGTACCTTTTAAAAATATATTTTATTGATTTTTTACAGAGAGGAAGGGAGAAAGATAGAGAGCTAGAAACATCAATGAGAGAGAAACATAGATCAGCTGCCTCCTGCACACCTCCCAGTGGAGAGGTGCCCGAAACCAAGGTACATGCCCTTGACTAGAGTCGAACCTGGGACCCTTCAGTCCGCAGGCCGACGCTCTATTCACTGAGCCAAACCGGTTAGGGCTATACTGTACTTTTAATTACTAAAAGATTTGACAGTTTTAATGATTGTTAATCTTTGTATTTCCTTTTTGGAAAATTTACTGATTTATCATTTGAGTCTTAATTTTTTTTTATTAATCTTTGTGATGTTATTAAGTTTTTCTGTGACTATAGTCAGTATTTCCTAGGTTGTTTTGCTATTGTTTATGATGTCTTTTTGAAATGAAGGTATTTTAAGTTGATTATCTTCATAGTTGTTGATCTTTTCTTTAGTGCTCTCTTACACTGCTTCAGGCTTAGAAAGTATTCGGCCGTACGAAAGTCAGCCTGGTGGAAGTGGGAATAGCATTTATATGGACCTGGAGTTGGCCTGGTGAAGAGGTTTTAAAGAAATAAAAGAAACCCAGTGAGATCAAAATTCTGAGTAAGAGACAAGATGGGATACAGTGAGTTGGGATGATGGTCAGAGGTCATGTGTACAGCGCTTGAGGCGATGTTAGGGGTTGGTGTCTTTGTTCTGAGGGAAATATGCAGCCGTGGAGGAGTTTTAAGTAGGAGAGCGATATGACCAGTGTAAAGACCACTCTGGTGGTGATGCACACAGCATTCACAGAACACAGAGAAGCAAGTAGAATGTGCAGTAGGAGTGCTCTTAGTAGGCAGTATAAAAGTGAGGCTCAGGTGGTAGACGTGCATGAATTTCAGAAATCTATTTTAGAGGCAGGAAAGTCAGGACTTGGGGGCAGCTTTGAGGTGGGGTTTAGGGGAATAGAAAGATGTAAGGAAGATGACTAGATTTCTGGTCTGAGTACTTGGTGGGTGGAGGCCCTGCTTATTGAGGTGGAAAACATAGAAGAAGAGATGCTCAGTTTGGGACCTGTTTATGCTTCATAAAGCTCGTAAAGGGGGCCTGGCATAGGAATTAAAAAAAAGTGAATGATTGACAGTTAACATGGGTGTGGGTGAGCTGACAGGGTCAGAGGAGAGTGAGAAGAAAGGCTGATTCTAACTTGCAATTACTTCTACACTGAGATAACAGACTGACAGGAATTTTAGGCCAGAAAGAGAAAGGAAAGTTTCCATAGAAATGAAGGCATATTTCCTTGAAGTAAAAATTTCCTTGAGTTAAAAAAATGCAAATTTTTTGGTAGTGATTTCAATTGCATGTATTCAATTGAGGATATGGTGCCCTGCAAATGATTCTTTGATTTTAGTAATGGGACTTGTTTTAAAAATAAGTTTTTATTGATTTTGGAGAGAGAGGATGGGGTGGTGGGGAGGAGAAACATCGATATGTGAGAGAAACATTGATTGACTGCCTGTCACATGCACCCTGACAGAGGATCAAATCCACAGCCTGACCCTGATTCAAGCCTGTCACCTCTTGGTATATGGGGACAGTGCTCCAGGGACTTTTTTTTCTTTACTGGGTATTTCACATTGCTTCCCTCAACTCCCTTATTTTTGGATAGTTGTGAAAGTATATTTTATTTATGTTTGTTCAGATAGGCTGTATATTTCTGAAAGTGGTAGGACTCAGTGTAATTACCATAATCATCATGCAATAATTGAAATGTTGTGTGTTCTGATTATAAGAAGTTCTGTCTTTTTTTTTTTTTTTTTTTTTTTTTGCATTTCAGTTCTGGCTTTATGTATCATGTATCCTTACACGGTGTTTGTGTCTAATAACTTACTACTTCAGCTACACTAATAGGAAATTCAGAAGAGAGCCTTCAGACAGGAATACTATGTTAGTATTATCTTTTAGGGTCATAATAAAAAACCATTTATCTCCCATGGGCCATCATTGCTACATACTCTTCAAGATACAGAAAGTGTATGGTTTCATCTCGACTATCCCATAGCTTCTGGAGAAAGAGATCTACATTGTCAATATAATATTCATCAGCCCCAGAAGAAGCCCGGAGCTCAGACATCCCACATTCATTTGATTGTTGTGCTATCCCAGGCATCAATCACAAACTTGAATGTGGCCCCTGTTGTTGATAAAAATTTCAGAAAGAATGGAGGATCTAAGTTTTAAATGTTCACTTTTTAAATTCCCTCACCTGAAAAAGGCACCACCAATTCCTGCCTCTGCTCCCACCTCCACCCGAGGACCCTCTGTCTGCCCCTTGGTATTCTCCCCAGCTTGCAGGCACCACCCGAAGCTTTCTTGCTACACCCCCAGATTAAAAAGTATACTGCGAAGAGTTGTCATTTATCAGAAAAATTATTTTTCAGTGTTGTGTGTTCTGTACTTGAGTTAAGAGACATGGATTGATGAGTATTTGCCAAAGACTCTGACTTTCTAAGAAAATATCCTTCTTAACATCAGTAATTTACGTGTGCACAGACAAATGATGGTTAATATCTATTTTGTAGAAGAGCAAACTGTCTCAGGAGCCTGAGAAATCCTCATCATTGTACACTGCTAAGCAGGACAGGCCCACATTTCGCTGGTATTGGTCAAATAGCAATCTGCATGGACCCCTTCTCCTTTGGTTTTCAGTTCTTAGAGAACTGGCATTCCATCCTTTGAGCAAATGGATGATGAATGACCTAAAGCATATATTAAACTTCATGGCTTGTCCAGTAAACCAGACAAGGAACTCTAAATTGATGATCTGTCTTCCTGTGGCTCAAATATCTTATGATCTGTCAAATAGTGAATGGAATGCTATGGTTAAGAAGGAATATTATGTTGGGTATGTGCAGATGTTTCTCACATTGAAAAATGAGTTTATTAAGGGCATGCTTATGAAGAAAGTTCTAATCTGGGATTCTGTTACCGTATTTAATTAACTAGTCAGCCTTTGAAGATCCATGAAGCTCAGATCTAGAAGTGAGTGATAATCAATTTTTGATTTTACTTTGTACACAGCTAAAGAGAGCATGGTTGTAAAACTCAGAAAGCTCAGTCAAAAGAGTAGATCAATATTTTATTTTGCTTTATGTTGCTGGTAATCCAGTGGGAGGAAATGCACATGTTCTCCTTGCTTTTTGTTTGGCTCTATACTTGCATAATTTTCAAGGGGGGTGCAGAGCTGGAAAAAGAGTATGAGATCATTTGTATTATTGAAAGTTGAGAGTTATGTGCCAAGATTATGCAAACAGTATTTATCTCTAAAATGAAAATTAATAGATTGTAATGGGAAGTAAACATCAGCAGCAGAACCTTCTTAAGAAAAAGATTCCAAATTTTTGGGATAAAGTTCAACTTTTTTTTCTGTAGCTATATAACTAGATACATCATTTCTTTGATACAATTCTTGAATTAGATTCTACATAAACTAGACTGAACTGACAAAGGTGGGAAATATTTGATATTATATTTAATATGCATAGGCATGCAGTGGGTGGACGCTCGAGCACTGAGCCACACCAGCTGGGCTATTGAGTCATATTTTAGATAAAAGGATCAATGAAATAAGGATAGTGTTTGTTTATATGTTGGGGTAATATATGGCAGTGACCAAGCCTTGGGCATGTTGAGTCAGAACTGGATTTGGGTTTTGGATTTTCCACTTTGCATGTGCTTGAACAACCTTAGTTTTCATGACATGGAGATGTCTACCTACTAGGTGCTATGAGGACCTTATGTGAAAATCTGTGGATAATGTCTGCCACATCATAACCTTTCTCACACACTCATACTCTGGTGGTAAAGACTGGTGGGATTTTGACTGTTGGTCATGATGGAAGAAATTCGTTCCAACTGAGCCAGGCTATCATATTATTTTGCATGAGCACAGACCCTCAGAGTCTGACAAGCTACCAGGTCTGAGTGCGTTCTGACTCTGTGTGAAGTGGGGGTACAGAGAAAAGTGAGGTTCCAGGCAGCCTAGATGTGGCCTAGAGTAGTGGCATTTAAATGGCTGAGAGTTTTAGAGGCAACTATTGCAGCTCTGTCCAGTAGTCCTTGGGGCCGCATCCTGAGCACATGGTTCCCAGCAGGCAGTTATCTTTTATTCTGATTTCTTGTTATAAGAAAACTGCTCTCTTGGGAGATTTTTCTGAAAATAGGCTTTTCAAGGGTAATTAGTTTTGGGATGTTGAAACTATATCAAGAGGACCTTGAAGGTGTTTTAAAATTTAAAGAAGAACTTTAAAGTTTAACTACAATAATGTCTGTTTATTATGATTGTAAAATACAAAATTATACTTATTATCTCAGAGAAATGTCTCTCTCTCTCCCCTCCCCCTTCTTTTTCCCTTACATGTAATAGGTTATTATAGAGCTTTGCTGGCTCTTTCCCAGTGCTAAATGTTTATTTTCTTTATTGCTTTATGAATGTTCAGCAAAGAAAATACTCTCCAAAATACCATTGGACTGATAATTGAGGCCCAGAGAGCACATTTGTATAAGAATGATATACTCTGCTTTCCTCCCATCGCAATACCGACACAGCACAGACCCCGCAAGGGAGGTGGGGACCTTGTGTTTCCCTGCTCATCGCGTGTGTGTTTTTTTTTGCAGTATAATCAAAATAATAAGATTTTGCACTCAGAGTATACATTTCAGAACTGATTTTCAAATCACTTGAGAGAGAATTAAGTGAGTTTGGTAAGTGGTAAATGTTATCAATCCTCCAGGATAAAGGCAGAGAACAGAAATGAGAGCTGGCTCAGAATCAATTAGTAAGCCCATGTCAGGGCTCCCAACAAAACCCACCTGTTGGCTCTCTCTGGGGCAGAGGGAGGTAATTCCAAAGTGTGATATTCCCACCATGGCAGGTTTCACATTACTGACAAGACATCACTGCACATGGTGGGAAGAGATGCACACCATCGCCTCTCGAGCGCCTGTGAAGGATGGCTGTTACTCGCCACTCTTCACACCTAGCAATCAGACCTTTTCAGACATTCAGTTAGTCATTTGCTGGATCGTTACTAAGTCATTTCCAAGAGCAATACAATGTACTAACGAGGTTTTAAAGAAGCAGGATACACAGGGTCTATCACCCAAGAGTTTAAAATTAATTTGGTAAAGGGGATGCTAGAAGGAGTTCATTATAATACCGTTAGACATTATGATAGAAGTGCTGAGGTGAGGAAGGCCACTTAAAGCTAAGTGAGCAGCACTTTGAATTTGTCATCTTCTCTTCTACTTCAGAGGCCACTTCATTTAAACTTTCCAAGAGACGGTGTAGTTTTGAGGAGAGAGTGCTGAGTCATCAATAGGTTTAGGTTAAAGAGCTGATTGATTGGTTACTTTCAAATAGGAGGTGTTGAGTAGGTTCCTAAATACACTCATCATGTTTTCCTCATATATGAAATATACATAGTAGTTCTTTACAAAAACTGTGGTCTACTTTGCTAAAGTAGAGGAAAAACAATGTATTCAAATGATGAAGGTCAGTTTACAGGTGTACCAGACTCTAATGCTGCTGACTGTGGCGATGATGATGAGATGATGGTGATAATGATGTTGGTGGGGATGACGATGTGGATGGTGATATGGATGATGATGTGGGTGATGAAAATAGTGACGATGTGGATGGTGATGATGATGATAAAGGTAGCTATTCTGATGATGATAAGGTGATGGTGTGGTTGTCTTTATAATGAAAGGCAGTCGTGGTGATGATGATGGGGATCTAAATAAATACTCTCACTTCAGCTTCCTACCACAGTGTTTTAGGTCCAAATTCAGCAAATACAATTTCCTGGGAATTTATTAATTATTGTAAGTAGTTGCATAGTATGGATTAGTAAAATAAAATGAGCAAGGAATCCCAATACATGTGTTCCTCTTTGCGCAGTTACCAAGGTCCTATTCTTTTTCTGGGAGTAAGCTCTGGTGGCACCAGGCCAACTGAAGAATTATTTCATGTAGAATTTGTAAATTTACCAACCATTCTACTTCTCTCTTTTCTCGGCTATCCTTGGTGTGTTAAATTAGTTTTATAAGGTCAAAAAGAAAGGAAAGGAAATTATCTGAAAGGAGATTCTGGTCTATACTGAAAAACATAGTTTTACAGGAAAGAAAAGTTACCTAATATTTACATAGATCCTGTTCCTACTATTTCTAATATGGATTCAGGCCTACACAAAATATTAAATAAACGGAACCTAAGTAAGAGACTAAGGTGAGGAAGAATGGTTATTTAGCATCTGTAGTCATTATATGCCTATAAAGTGTTACATATGCTTTCTTATAAAGTCAGAACTGCAATAATTATGCTTTGTTTTCATTCCATATCACTATCTCATTTAAAAATGCAACTACAATCTTGAAAAACCCAAAGTGGAATTCTTGTTATTGCCACAAGGGATGTCTGGTTTGGTTGGTGATGTGTGAATATGTGTGTGTGTGTGTGTGTGTGTGTGTGTAACTTCATATAGATATACTTTATCAACAATGATTCATTTTGTTTAGGAGAAAATAGTGAAGAAGTAATAAATCAGAATAACCATTATACCATGACAATATGTCCCAGTGCCAAGTACACCCTATAATAGAAACCAGGATTTTAAATGGTTGTTTTTGTGGGCTCGGAATGGCCCAGAATATCTGTCCTTTTTTCTTTTTACAAAGATTAAATGATAAGGTATGATGATTACTTATTGCTTCCAATTTATTTGCTGTCAACTGGTTTTTGTTTGGTCAGATTTTACATTCTTCTCACGCAGGTAGCCAGGCTTGCTGGTGAAGTCAGAGCTTTTGTGAGTAACGAATATTGCCTAAAGTACATGGTTCTAAATTCAATGTGTTTCTGGGGTCAGATCAGCCAGGGGTTCTGTAGCTATTAACAAGAAAATAAATACTGCATATTGTAATTGTGATCTACTTACCTTAAAAACATTTAGCATATAAAAAACAACAACACATTTCTCTTAACATAAAGATATCAGATTGAAAGATTTTTATTTTTTGAGGTAGAAAATAACTTATGGTGAATTAGAATTTATATAATATAATTTTAATGTAATAGTATTTTATTTTATTACACAATTTATAGTATATAAATAAGCTATAATTTTATGCTTTTTTATATGTGATTTTAATGCTTTGAGAATTTAAAATACTAAAATTCTCAGAACATGATGCATGCATTTCCATTGGTACAAGTTTACTTTTATGTCTTTCAAGAGTGTTTTACGACTTTCCTTATATAGCTTTTGGAAACTTATTGTTACATTTATATAAAATTATAATCACATAGTTATATGTATATTAAAGTTGTGACTATATATATGTATAAACACCATCCATACCTTGTGAAACAATTTTTTTCTGTAACACTGAATAATACATTTTTGTGTTTTTATCCATAAAAATTTATATTTTGAGGGGAGAATTTAGTTATTCTTTTCATGGTTGGATCTTCAATGCTGTGCATAGTACGTGGCATGTAATGAATATTGAAAATACACTTATCTAAACTAATAAAAGCGAAATATTAAAATTAACCGTTTCTCCGAGACAGGGTAAGCCACGCCCACCAGCCAATCAGAGCGGCTGTATGCAAATTAGCCCAGCCAACATGGCGGCCGCCACTCACGGACCTGAGTAAACAGCCCTTTCCATTGCGGCAG